>MU689470.1:212242-245536 GCA_026770625.1 Nicotiana glauca | reverse complement strand
CCTTTTCGATTCCGTTCAGAAGATATTTGCTGCGCAATCTTCAATACATATCTTCCTCACGTGCCTTTCATGTGCAAAGGTTATGACTAACTGTGTCTCCCAAGATGGACCAGGTCCTTTCCTGAGTTCATTTGTCAATCTTCAAAATTTCAACTGAACTTGGGCCAACACCAAGAAAATGAAGCTCTCAGAGCCCAGGTTTGACAACTGAGAATAGCAGCAGAGAAATCGGGCAGAAGTAGAAAAGATGAAAGGCTCATTTACAACCTTACACAGAAGGTGCATGACTGTGAAGATGATTTGTAAAAATTGAGTCTGAGCTAGCAAAAGTACGAACAAATTTGCCCAAAAATGCAGAAAGATGGTCATCTTTCGTTCAACAGATGAAAGCAAGATATGAAAGAGGGGTCAGAGATTGGGAAAATGAGCTTAACAACCTCGAAGGCAAAATGGATAAACAAGCGAAGAGCTTCAAAGCTGAGAGAGAACAATGATACGCTCTAATGGCACAGCTAGAGGGAGACATTCATCATTTGTAAGAACAAAATCATGCAAGGACCCGGGTTTTGGAAGCTTGATCTCAACAAATTGGGCGATTGTTGCCAAAAATAAGGCATCACAAAGGTAAGGGTTAAAAGAATAGCCGACTACATTGTGATGAAATGCAATCAGTGCGAGGACATGACTAGCTCCATGTTTTTTGCCATAGTGATGATCTTCGTCTGCCAGATAATGGATGATCTCTATCGCCTCCTGGACGACATGGCATAGAGGCCCGCAACAAGACCAGCCGATGTTCGTAGGGAAGATTTGGAAGAACTGGTGTACTCTTGAGTGTTTTCTCTTTTTCGAGTCTGTATTTTCATTTTTTAAGTATGTTTCGAGTCTGTTTGTAGTTTTAAATTCCTAGAAAAAGTATGTTTTTAGTCTTTTGTAATTTAGTAAAGTATGATTTTTATTAATGAAAATTTGGAAAACCCAAAAAATTATTTCTCTTTTTTTTGCATTTATTCCTTAAAATACGTGATGATCTGATTTATGCGGTATCATGATTTGTAGCAATCCTCATCGGATTTGGTCATGATTTTGTAAATAACTTAAATAAAAGAGGAACGTGGAAAGGAAAGAACAAAAGAAAAAACAAAAAGAAAAGAGAGAGAAAGCCACAAAAAAAAATAATAAAAAAAGAGAAAAAATGAGAGTGTAAAAAGAACAAAAGAGAAAATTGGGGAGTTAACAAAAGCCGGAATGAAACACTCAACCGTTGTAAAACATGTAGAAACACATTTAACTGTAGAGGTGCATCACACCCCTAATGTGCAATTACCTATGTCTTAATTGATTCAAGCTAACTGGTTTGTTGTCTACTGTTGAGTATAGGTCCTATATTAAGGTGGTTGATTTTGTGGTAATCTGGCTTCACATATATACTTTACAAGATCAAAAAGAAGTGTAGAAATGTCGTCGGAAAGTCATCTGCTAGCAGTTCCTATCCTGGAGGATAGCCCGATCTCGGCCATCCCAACTTCAAAGTCAGCGACTGCTGAGGAAAACAAAATTCTGTGTCTCCGCATAATGGAAATGTGGGAAGTCTGGTCCAATGGTAGAGAACCACCGAACACGCTATCTGGTTTCCTGAGATGCTTCCCAAGGTAAGTGGGACTTCCAGCGTCCCAATAAGTTACCCGAATACCCCACTTCGATATCCTACCATTTCAGCCCACTTTGCTAGAACACCTTCTGAGGTTTGCCCCTAGGTGTTAATTTCAGGTGTAGCCTCCAACATATTCACTACACCACCTTCTTTGGCTACGGCACAACCTACTTTACCCAGGTCGAGCTTTGATTCATCATCTTTCACCTTCCAAGTAACATCTTTTCCACCAGATCCTACCTAGTTCACCACCAATTCTTACCTTAAACAACCCCGGTACGAGTTTATTGTGGGATAGGAGAAAACCACAAAGAACCACAAGCAAGAGGAGATTACCTGAAAAATGAGGAGCATGGAGCAAAGCCTTAAGAACATACAGGGTTTGAGCAGATAAACGAGTGTATAACATAGACATAACTCCAAACAGGAATTCTCTGTCAAACCTCAAGAAGAAGTCTTTGGAAATTTTCCGTGAATATGTTGTTAAATGGAGCAAACAAGCGGCAAGGGTCAAGCCTCCAATAGATGAAACGAAAATGGTTAGTGTTTTTCTTCAAGCCCTAGAGGCTGACTACTTTCAGAATATGATGTCTGTGATGGGGAAACCGTTTGCTTAGGGCATCAAGATTGGTGAGATGGTCGAGAATGGTCTGAAAATATGGCTCACATTGAGCCAATCTTCCATAAGAGCAACATCTCAAGCAATTCAAGGTGTGTCAGGAGGTTTAGCGAACAGAAAGAAAAAGGATGAAGTGGCAATGGCGACTTCAGGTCCAAGAAACCCTCGTCCACCCCGACCTTACTTCCTTACAAGAACCCCACAACATTATTATCCTCATCACGATGTGGCCTATGCTATGTCCCCTCAGCCGTATGCAGTAGTGAACGCCCAGCAATACGCTAGGCCACAACAACAGTTCAACCAAAATCGAGCTCCATTTCCTAGAAGTCAGCCTCCTCGCCAAGCCCAATATTATCCCCCACCTCCACAAAATAACTTCCCCTACAATGCCCGTACCTGGGAGCCACCCAGGATAGAAAACTTCACGCCTATTGGTGAGTCATATTGTAGTCTTTTCCATAAACTTGTTCAAATAGGTTTGTTGCAACCCGTACACCAAATCAGGCAGAACCCGTAGTCGCTTTGTTATCGACTCAGTACTCGATGTGCCTATCATTCTGGGGCAGAATGACATGACACTAAAGAATCTTGGACTCTAAAAGGGCTATTGAAAACCTTATAAAGCAAAAAAGGATAGTTCTAAAGGATAAGGAAGTTCCCAATGTGACTAATAACCCATTAGTAGCTAATAACAACGGGCCGTTCATTGGAATGATTTGCGAAGATAAGGAGTTTGATCCTGCTTTGACATCCATCATTGCAATTGCTGATGTCGAGAAAAAGCCAAAGGGTGTTGCAAAGAAAGACAAGGGGGAGAAGAAGAGTAAACCCATCCAGATTCCATTCTTTATCTCCCACGGGGGCACATGAAATAGCAAAAGACATTGAGCCCTCCAAGAAGGCTCGAGCTGAACAAGGGACACAAGATGTACGTGCCTAAGGGGACCTATATGGTATGGGGGTGAGTGATTTTACCAAGGCTAAATGAGCCCGTGGTTATTGGCCGCGAACCGCAAATGTACATGACAGACCATACTGTTATTCCATAGAATTACAGCAAGGCGGTAGTAACTTACAAAGGAAAGGAGGTCTTAGGAGAAGCGAATGAAACAAAACTAGCTGTGAAATACCTTACCTTGGAGGTTTTGAAAAAAGCCCAGAAGAAACGCTTCTCGATCAGAAGAAGCAGAAGAATTCTTCCAAAAAATAAAAGTTGCAGACTATGAGGTAATAGACCAACTTCGGGAGTCTCATTCGCAGGTCTCACTCCTGTCTCTACTGGTAATCTCAAATGAGCATCATAAAGTGTTGTTAAAAACCCTCAACCAGGCTTATGTCCCGATTGAAACCACTATTGAACAACTGGAGAGGATGGCGGAAAGATTTTTCGCAGTCAATCAGATTTCTTTCGGTAAGAATGATTTTCCCTTGGAAGGGGCCACCCACAACAAAGCCCTTCATCTGACAGTTACATGCGAGGATATTATGTGAAAAGAGTTTTTCTGGATAGTGGGTCTGGAGTTGATATTTGCCCTACTTTAACTTTGCAAAGAATGGAGATTAATGTTTGAGTGCATGCCTTTAATGGCATCAAAAGAGACACCATAGGCAAGATCCATTTGATTTTGACTATTGGTTTTGTGGATTTCGAGGTGACATTTGAGGTCCTAGACATGGATACTTCTTATAATTTCCTCTTGGGAAGACCTTGGATTCACGCGGTAGGAGCCTTACCTTCCACTCTCTACGTGATGATGTAATTTCAATACAAAGATCAAGAGATTGTAGTCCACAGAGAGGACGAGCAGTCAATTTATTGAGGCCCGTCAGTCCCATGTCTCGAAGCTAGGGAAGGTAGTGAACATATAGTCTATTTTTCAAGGTTGTGGTCGCGAACCAATGTGAAGAAGGAAGCTCGTGTCCTCAATGTTTTCTCTCAAATGCGTCAATTATGGTGGCCAAGGAAATGATCAGGCATGGTTATAGTCCTGGGAAGCGGCTCGGGGCATCATTGCAAGGTATCACAGAACCCATCACTTTGCCTACTGGCGATAATTTTTTCGTTGTCGGTTTTCATGCCACAAAAGCTGATGTGATACGGGCAGATGAATGGAAGGGAAATGGTTGGGTTTTACCTCAACCAGCTCCACATCTCTACAAAACATTCATCAGGCCCAAGTACAATAAAGAAGAAGAAGATTAGGCCTTCACGATCGAGGAAATTGAAGAAATAGGTGGGGCTATGAGACATATCTTGTACGAAACCCACATGGTTCAGCCAGGAGAAGGCTCGAGCACCGTTGAGGTAATAGTCCAGTCTTGCCACCTTTTCTACATCACCAGTTATTCCAGGGTATAACTCGGATGTTTCTTTTAGTTTATTGTCTTTAAATTCCAATGTGAACCCTGTTATCTTCAAAACTCAATGAAATGAAATTAATATTTCATCGTTCATCCCTCTTTGTTCTTTCTGATTTTTGTTACTTTTCCTATTTTCTTTTTTCAGTTTTAATATGGAGGCTTTAAATAACATGACATGCTTGCGGACTTCATGCTCCGATCCAAACACACTGTTTAATTGTGAAATAATGAATCAAAGAATCAGAATATGATGAAGAAGAGGCATTTAGGGAAATAAATCAAGAATTTGAACAATTTGAGAAAAAACCTAAGACAAACATAAATGAAACCGAGACGGTTAATTTGGGTAGTTCTGAAGAGGTCCAAGAACCATGATAAGCATTCACACGGATGAAAAAACCAGGGATGCATTGATCCAACTTTTGTTCGAATTTAAATATGTGTTTTCTTAGTCCTACGATGACATGCCTAGACTAAGTGTCGATTTGGTAGTCCACAAATTGCCGACTTACCCCGATTATCCCCCTGTCCAGAAAAAGCAAAGGAAGTTCAAAACTGATATCAATGACAAGATTAAAAAAAGGTCACCAAATAGTTGAAGGCGGGGGTTATCTGGGTTGTCCGATACACCACATGGCTGGCTAATGTGGTTCTCGTACCTAAGAAAGATGGGAAAACTCGGGTGTGCGTTGACTATCGAGATCTGAACAAAGAAAGTCCCAAAGACAACTTCCCTTTGCCAAACATCCACATCCTCGTTGACAACTATGTCAAACATGAGGTACAGTATTTCGTGGATTGTTGTGCTGGGTATCATCAGGTCTTAATGGATGAAGAAGATGCAGAAAAGACAGCATTTACAACACCTTGGGGCACCTATTGCTACAGGGTCATGCCTTTTGGTATAAACAATGTCGGGGCAACTTATATGAGGTTCATGATTGACATATTTCATGATATGATGCACCAAGAAATCGAGGTGTATGTGGACGATGTGATCATCAAATCCAGAACACAGGATGACCATGTTCGGGCTTGAGAAAAATTTTTGATGGTTGCGTAAGTTTGATTTGAAGTTAAACCCAGCTAAATGTGCATTTGGGGTTCCATATGGAAAACTCTTGGGATTTATATTAATCGAAGGGGTATCGAGTTAGATCCAACAAAAATAAAGTCTATTCAGGATTTGCCTCCTCCGAAAACCAATAAAGAGGTTATGAGCCTGCTGGGAAGCTTGAATTACATATGCCAATTTATTTCTAAGTTGACTTCCACCTGTGAGCCTATATTCAAACTGTTGAAGAAAGATGCAGCAATTAAGTGGACAGATGATTGTCAGGAGGCCTTCAACAAAATCAAAGAATATCTATCAAATCCACCAGTTTTGGTCCCACCTGAATCTAGGAGGCCTTTGTTTTTATACCTGACAGTCTTGGAGAATTCTTTCAACTCTCTCCTCAGGCAACATGATGTGATCGGGAGGAAAGAACAGACAATCTACTATTTGTGTAAGAAGTTCACAAGTGATGAGGCCAAATATACCTTATTGGAAAGAACTTGCTGCGCTTTAACTTCGATCGCTCAGAAGCTTAGGCATTACATGTCGGGCTACACCACCTATCTCGTCACCACGGTGGACCCTATGAAGTATATATTCGAGAAGCCGATGCCCACAGGGAGGTTAGCAAAATGGAAAATTTTGTTCACTGACAATGAAAGCCCGCGCTTTAGCAACAATGGCAAAAATGGCAAATTTTGCTCGGTAATGAAAGCCCAGGCTTTAGCAGATCACCTAGCTGAAAACCCTGTTGATGATGAATATCAACCTCTAAGTACTTACTTTCCAGATGAGGTGATGAATTCAGTTGGGATAACAGCAGAAAACACAAATGATTTCAAAATGTTCTTCGATGGAGCTGTGAACGCAAAAGGCATTGGAATCGAGGCAATTTTGATATCACCCACTGCTCAGCTCTATCCAGCCACAGCCTGGCTTCAGTTTTTCTGCACAAATAATACTACTTAGTATAAAGCCTGCATTATGGGTAGGAATATGGCAACCGACCAAGATGTTGAAGAACTATTGATCATAGGGGATTCGGACTTGATTATCAGACAAGCTCAGGGTGAATGGGAAACCCGGGATGTCAAGCTTATTCCATATAGGAAACATGTGGAAGATCTTAGCAAGTAGTTCAAGTCAGTCGAGTTTGGTTACATTCCTCATTTTCACAATATGTTAGTCGACGCACTCGCCACTTTAGCCTCGATGGTGCCATATCCAGGCAATGTCCATAGTGATCCATTATCCAAATCCGAGAAAGGCATGGTTACTACAATACGGTTGAGGTGGAACCAAATGTTCAGCCATGGTATCATGATATCAAGAGATTTTTGAAAACTAAAGAATATCCCGAGCAAGCCAGTGGAGACCAAAAGAGAATCATTAGACGGCTTGTAAGCAGTTTCTTCTTGAGTGGTGAGGTTTTTTCAAAAAGGACTCCAGATCTCAGCTTGTTAAGATGCGTGGATGCTGAAGAGGCTGGAAAAATCATGCATGAAGTATGCGTAAGAGTGTGTGGACCCATATGAATGGATACGTCTTGGCAAAGAAAATCCTTCGAGCAAGCTATTAGCGGATGACTATGGAAACAGATTGCTTCAGTTTTGTCCGAAAATGTCATCAGTGTCAGGTGCATGGTTATCTGATTCATACACCACCTACAGAACTGAATCTTATGCCAGCGCCATGGCCGTTCATTGCTTGGGGTATGGACGTCATTGAGCCGATTGAGCCAAAAGTTTCAAATGGGCGTAGATTCATATTTATTGCCATCGACTACTTCACAATGTGGGTTGAAGAAATTACTCTAAAAGCTGTCACTAAGAAAGTTATGGTAGACTTTGTGCTCTCCAATATCATATGTCGTTTCAGTGTTCCTACAACTATCATTTTGGATAATGCTACAAACTTGAATAGTCACTTGATGAGGGAGATTTAAGATCACGCATCGAAATTCTACCCCTTATCGGCCCAAAGCCAATGGTGCCGTCTAAGCAGCGAACAAAAACATCAAGAAGATCCTGAGAAAGATGATCCAATGTTCCAGGCAATGGCATGAAAAGTTGTTGTTTGCTTTGTTGGGATTTTGCACTACTGTGCGCACATCAGTCGGAGCAACCCCATATCTATTGGTTTATGGCACTGAAGTCGTAATACCCACAGAGGTTGAAATTCCATCTTTTCGAGTCATTATTGAGGCTGAAATTGAGGATAGTGAGTGGGTCAAGATTCGTCTAGAACATTTAAACCTAATTGATGAAAAGCGAATGGCCGCAGTCTGCCACAGGCAGTTGTATCAACAAAGAATGGTCCATGCCTACAACACGAAGGTGCGGCCTAGAAAATTCGAATTGGGGCAAATCGTTTTGCGGCGTATTCTCCCTCACCATCAGGAAGCAAAAGGAAAGTTCGCACCTAACTGGAAGGGTCCATATATTATCAGAAAATTGTTACCAAAATGGGCGTTATACCTGGGAAACATCGAAGGAAATGACCCCGAAATGATTGTAAAGGCAGACACTGACAAAAGGTATTATTATGTCTAGTCTTTCTACAACAACAACATTATCCAATTAGGATGATGAAGGCTTTCATTTGCGCTACCCCAAACATTCCAACCCTTTGCTAACCCTTTGAGTTGGTTACTTTTATTTCATTACCCTCTTTGGAAAAAAAATCATCAAAACAAAAGGAAAAAAACAACAACAAAACAAAATATTTTCCTGAACTACATTCGATTTGATTCTGAAAGGATACATAGGCAGCCTCTCTCTGGGGTTCAGTTACACCAAAACAAAAATCCAATTTCCCCCAAAAGTGAAACTAGGGCAGATGTGATAATGGTTCGGCGATGATCCCGCCAGATTGGTTCCTAAATTGTAATTCGATCCAATTTATTTTTACCCAAACCTTGTTCAAGTCCTTCCGATCAATCGGTAAAGGATGTTCAAAAGCGGAGAACGCAGTTGTTTGGATCCGATGCAATCAAGATGAGAGAAATTAAATGAGAGAGCCTTATTGGTGAATACCCACGAGCATCGTAAGGCAATGGCGAGTGGAGAAATTTAAAATTAGAGTCTTGTTACTGAAAACTCATAAAGAGCACTATAAGACGATGATAAGAAGAGAAATGAGAAAGGTCAATTGGCGAAAATCTGTAAAGGGCGCCATTGATCGAAAAGAGGGGATTCCTTAATATCATTGTCACAACAAGAGTCTTAGCAAGTTTACTCAATTTCGAGATATAGGTTATGCAAGAATTAGATCGTTGCACCGATCGGGTACATTCCAATAAGCATATCATGTCTATTGAAGTCTGCATGCACTCCAGACAAGTCCTTCTTTCCTTCCCCGAAAGGGACACTTCTCTTTGAATTCACATTCTTGTCCTTTGTTTACTTTGCTTTGAATCCCTTTTGACATAATACAAAGAAAAGGCGGCAAGATTGGCTCTACGTGGTTCTATTTAACAAAAGTCAAGTCCAAAGAAAAGCACCCAGCCTTAGCGGCGCATCAAGTTGATCCTAACTGGCCATGATGGCCTATGCTCCAAAGTCAAAATTATTAAAAATGAAAGAAATCCAAAGTCAAATTCCCATAGAGGCAAAATAAAATGAAAAGGCCAAAGCCACATACAGGTGAACATCATGAGAAATTTCGGAAAGTTGAGTTCCTCAGTTTTAGAAGAAAGAGCAATCTTCAGAAAGCCAGCAAGCCATAGAGGTTCTCACCAAAAGTGTTGGGCTGAGGTCAAGTGATCGGAAATAATCAAGGCCACAAAACCAGCCACCGTTTCAAACTAACAATTGTTTTTTTTTTGTTTGGAAACCTGAGACAGGTGCAATTCAAAGCAACCATACAAGAAGCAGGTGCAGCCAACAAAAATTGCGCAAGGGATAAAAATAATTTTGCAGCAACGATCCATAAAGGGAAGTCCCCTCCAAACTCTTTCTTACATTTACTCATTCCAGAAAATAAAAAGAGAGAAAAAAAAAAAGATAAAAAGAAAAATTCAAAAAATGGTAGCTTAGGACCCCCAATCTCTATTTTTACACTTTTCCAACATATGGTCCCCACTTCCTAGTTAAGATTATTTTAGACATAGGGTCTCCACTCTCTAGTCGCCTTTTGCCAACATAGGGTCTCCACTCCCTTGTTGAGATTCTTATAGACATAGGGACTCCACTCTCAAGTCGCCTTTTTCCAATATAGGGTCTCCACTCCCTAGTGAGATTATTTTAGACATAGAGTCTCCACTCTCTAGTCTCCTTTCACCAACATAGGGTCTCCACTCCCTAGTTGAGTTTCTTTTAAGACAAAGGGTCTCCGCTCCCCAGTCACCTTTTGCCAACATAGGGTCTCCACTCCATAGTTGAGATTATTTTAGACATAGGGTCTCCACTTCCCAATAGCCTTATGCCAACATAGGGTCTCCACTCCCTACTTGAGATTATTTTAGACATAGGGTCTCTACTCCCTAGTCTCCTTTTGCTAACATAAGGTCTCCACTCCCTAGTTGAGATTATTTTAGACATAGGGTCTCCATTCCCTAGTAGCCTTTTGCCAACATGGGGTCTCCACTCCCTAGTTAAGATTATTTTAGACATAAGGTCTTCACTCCCTAGTCGCATTTTGCCAACATAGTGTCTCCACTCCCTAGTTGAGATTATTTCAGGCATAGGGTCTCCAATTCCTAGTCGCCTTTTGCCAACATAGGGTCTGCACTCCCTAGTTGATATTATATTAGACATAGGGTTTCTACTCCCTATTCGTCGAACATAGGGTCTCCACTCCCTAGTCGCCTTTTCCCAAAATAGGGTCTCCACTACCTAGTTGAGATTATTTTAGACATAGGGTCTCCACTTCCTAGTCGCCTTTTGCCAACATAGGGTCTCCACTCCCTAGTTGAGTTATTTTTAGACATAGGGTCTCCACTACATATTTGCCTTTTCCCAACATAGGGTCTCCACTCCCTAGTTGAGATTATTTCAGACATAGGGTCTCAACTACATATTCGCCTTTTGCCAACATAGGGTCTCCACTCCCTAGTTGAGAATATTTTAGACATAGTGTCTCCACTTCCTAGTCGCATTTTGCCAACATAGGGTCTCCACTCCCTAGTTGATATTATTTTAGACATAGGGTCTCTACTCTCTACTTGCCGAACATATGGTCTCCACTCCCTAGTTGAGATTATTTTAAACATAGGGTCTCCACTCCCTAGTTGAGATTATTTTAAACATAGGGTCTCCACTCCCTAGTTGCCTTTTTCCAACATAAGGTCTCCACTCCCTAATTGAGATTATTTTAGACATAGGGTCTCCACTCCCTAGTTGCCGTTTGCCAACATAGGGTCTCCACTCCCTAGTTGAGTTTATTTTTAGACATGGGGTCTCCATTCCCTAGTCGCTTTTCCAACATGGGGTCTCCACCTCCTAGTTGAATTTCAATACAGATATAGGGCTCCACTACCCTATTCCTTTTTCCCAACGGCACGCAATCAAAATTTTATTGCTTTCAATAAAGAAATAGTTTAGTTTTGTTACAAATAACTCACAAAATTTTCCTAGTGAAAACTAGGGTAGAAAAATTTTGTTTGTTTATTTGTTTTGGTGCCTAAATAGGTTTTCACCATGAGGCACAAGGTTTGAGATGACCAAAAGAAGAAGTTTCAACCCAAATAAAAGAAAAGAAGTGAACTCAAAGGGCAAAAGCAGAGCAAGATGCGAACTGCCCAAGATATGATTAAAGTCAGAAGCTTCGCATGCCCTGTCTTGATCCGAAAAGCTGAAGAAAAATGAATTGGCACCTATAGCTAACGAGCATCAAGATTCAGATCAGAGTCTGCAGGAAGAACCATCTTAGACTCAAGATCAAGTTTTAGAAGATTTATCGATAGGAATCTTGTAACTCGTATTTGATAGGCTTAGCTAGTTTACCTTTTTATTTTTCAATTTGGTGTAATAAGGAGTTCAGCCAGCAGTAGTTGTAGTAGCAACAGCAAAATAATAGCTTCCTGGTAGTCTCAACTAACAAAACTTCCAAACCTATACTGACATGATTCCTTTATAGCCAAGGATATGTAGGCAATCTCTGAAGCAAGGTTCGGTCAGGCTCTTTCCAAAAATGCTTCTCATGGAGTTTCAAATGAGCCAAAATCCCTCGTAATTGCTCATTTTATCTTTGCCCAAAAATCCTTCGTGTCTCCAAGCAAAGAGGAGCCGCTGTGAGCATATGATTTTTGTCCTATATTAATTACTCCTATAAAATCCCAAGAAAATAGGTTTTATTCTAATTATTTGCCATTTTAGGAATTGTTTATAGAATTTTCTTAATTATTTGCATTTCTATGCATGTTTGATTTTATTTTTAAATCATGAAAATGCTAAAATACAGTACATTTGCATTTAGAATTTATTTTTATATTTTTAGGTTAATTATTAAATTAGTTGTTTTATAAAAATTGAAAAACATCACAAAAAATAACTCACTTTGCATTTTAACTTTTTAATTTTGAATTTTATAATTTTTCTTTTAATTTAGGAGTTAATTAATTTTGTAAATACTATGACGAGTAATTAGCTTATTTTTGTAAGTTAATTAGTTTAAGAGTTAATTTAGTTTTTTAAATTAATTTTAAAAGAAAAGGAAAATTGGAAATTGAAAAGAAAAGGAAAAAAAATCAAATAAAAAGGTTGTTGAGTTTTCAGGCCAATTTGGCACATCCCAAATATCCTTCCCCACACCCGTTTCAAGATCCAGGCCCAAACCACACCCTAACCCGGTCCAACCTATAGCCTAACCAAACGACATTGTTTTCGCCCCTTTTTATCTAAGCCGTCGTTTTCACTCGATTAGACGGTCCAGAACTTGCGTTCAGTATCCTATATAACTTTCCTAACCTAGGCTACCCCCTCCCTCGTTTCATTCCCCTTCAGTTTTCATCATCTCTATTCAGTGACTACGAACCCTAGCACCGCCCTCAAAAATCTCTGCCATTCCCACCGGCGTTTGATCTCTAATCCACCCCAAATTCTTTCAGATCGTCTCGGAAATCTTCAAATCTGAGAGCGAAGGTTGGATTCTCGAACCCTAGACTCCCCAAATTTACACCTTACAATGCTTATCTATCCCCAAACCAAGAACTCCTGATAACTTTTCCAATTGAACCCTAAAAATTGTCGAGTTTGGGATTTGTAGTTAACGAAGTTTTGGGGTTTGGGTTTGTAGAAGTTTCTATTCCTAAGGCTTGAAACTTGCCTTGAGAGAATATCCGTGACAAAGGTGCTCGTTAGGGTGAGTTTTAGGCTTTGGTAGAACAATTCGGGTCGCCACATTGTTTGTCCGAGATTTTGGCTAAAGCTTCAGTTTTTGTCAGTCAACCTATTCTCTTTCTTTTCCTTTGTTAATGTGTTGCATATTTCTGTTCTTCTTATTTATTTCTTTTTATTTTGTTAGTTCAAGTCGATCCCCTGTTTGCATGATTATATTTAGTTCACATTAATTTATGGTGATGTTAGCATAATAGTGTAATTCACAGTTTCTTTAATATTTTTTGTTTCATATTCTACCTGTTGCTCTTTTCTTATTTTTTATTCTAATGCCCAGGTATTTCTAAACTTTTTTTTGGTTTAATTATTTGTGGTCTGTGGATCATAAATTGGGCTTCATAGTTCGGAAGCACAAAAGAAAAGTGGAGAGGGTCAGGTATGTTAGGGTCTAGCCCTGTTAACGATATTTTCGGAGGGTAAATAACATAATTTTAAAGGGTAGTTCAGGGAAAGGGATATAGGGAATCTCTTATAACTACCTAGAAAGCTGCTAGGAAGGTGCGGTTTGGGGTTAACATAAAAAACAAACTAAAAAATCAGGGTCTATGTTTGAATTACATGATAGAGTCATTTTTGGTGCACTAAAGGCTCTCTATATGAAGCCTGATAAATTACATGATAAAATTATTCAATGAAGAAAAAAAAATATGAATGATCTTCGAAAAATCAAAGCTTAACATTCAGCAAATTCCCACTCATCCATAAGTGTTCAAGTTGATCATATAGCTGCAAATGATCATTTCATACACTTAGAGCGTCCAAAAGGCACCTGGTTACAGAAAGAACAACAAGGAAAGTAATCTTCAAGTTTGGAGAAAACAACAGCAAAGTATCAGCTGCCCCAACATAGCTAAACAACAGTGACACTCAGTCCTTTTTAGCCATTTTAAACCAAGAAAGAATAAAAAAATTCTTGAGAAAATTTCAAGCTATGAAGGTAAATAGCAAAACTAAGCCAATTTCTACCAAAAATGCAAGAGATTTTAAGTGTTTTTTAGTTTAGCCGTTTTCTCAATTTTCAGTATTGTAATCTCTAAATTCTGCCTTGACAAATAAAGAAACACAGTTATGTTATTAACAACACCTTTTAGGGTTATGTTTAGAGTTTAGTTTAGTCACTTTGGCTTTAATCGAATTGAACTACTTTCTTCTTTTTTAATATGGACCGTTGCAGCAAGGGTTGATTTAGATGAGTAGTGTCTTTTATTTTTTTGTGAGAGTTTGATTAACTTATTCTAAGCTAGTAATGCCCAGTCCACAATGAGCTTCTTCTCATAATATTGCTATTTTAAATGTTGGTTTTAATATCCAAACAAGTACAGAAACCACTGTTGTATTTTGAAATATAGTTTGAATGATTAAAATACTATACTGTTAGATTCACTAAGTGCATGAGTTCAATGTTTATGAGTAGTAATTCTGATATTTTTTTTAAATGCATATGATTTGTTTGTTCTTTGAGCATGAAGTGTTCTGTTATGTGAGTTAGGTTTAAATTATATGGTGAATCTATTATTTGATTTTAGTGAAATCAATTAGTCTAATGTGAATTAAGGTTTTATTAATCTAAGTATAATAGATGCAGAAAAGATGGATCATATCTTTTAAACAGTTGGGCCCATTAAATGGCCGAAGACTGCCCAGTTAGATCAGGCTTGTCCATTTCAGGCCTTTTCCCCAAGGCGTGATTCTTTGTCATTCTTTAGTAATTTGGGTTGTCTGATTTTTACAACTCCAGGAATTCGTACTTGGCCAAGTTCTTTGAAACAACTCATGGCCCAATGGTTCTTACAATTAATAACTCCTTTAATATCAAGCTATTTAGGCCTAGTTAAAACGACTCCTTTACTTAGATTTGAGGTGCGCTGCATTAGTTAAGCATAAAATTTATGTCCCTCAAATATTAAATCATGAATTCTTATAGAATAATGTGAGGTTTTCTATGTGCGGGGAAATCGGGAGACCAACTTTCCCTCGGCATAATGCTTTGAAGAATAAATCTCAAAGGCATGGGATCTCGATTCGGTCTCTTCCCTCTAGATCTATCGATGCCTCACACAGGTCGGGCATCAGTCGAACCCTAATGGGCGAAGATATCCCCCGAAAGATGTATTTGGGGTCCACAAGACTTGTCCAAATAACTCGATGTTAGTACTCCTACAACATAAGAAAAGAAGGCTATCGCATCTCATTATTTTATTGTATTATTTATTCCATATTTGGCTTGGAAGCCCCTTTTTCTATAAAAGAAGGGTCACCGATACCTTGTCGAGAATCTCTAATTATCTTACAAAGAAAGCAATAATATTCTCTCTCCCTCTTTCCCTAAATCTCTCTCTGGTGCTAAGACGTATCGATTGAGAACTATTCTTTTGGTTTGTCAAATAAATATATCCCAAGATCGCTTTAACACTTTATTATTTCTTTACTTGTTCTTCGTCATTTAGCCCAATATAGATAGTATAGAGCATTACTTACTTATATCTTTATCTGTTATCCCCTTTCCGCCTACCCTCGATAATTTCGAGATAAGATCGAGGCCTGGCTCCGAGGTACCTACTAGTTTACTTTATGCTCGGGAACGTCCCCTTACTTGTTCGATTATCGCTTTTGCTAACTCGATCTTTAACGTTTTACTTCAAGCCTTAGCACTAATCACCCTTACAAGCTAGCTCGAGAATAGATCACGCATTTTTAGAGTCCCATTAACAATTTTAATTGTTGTTACCATTTTCACGGTAAACAGTTTGGCGCCCACCATGGGATTAAAATAATAGTGATTATTTTCTTGCTAGTTTCATCAAACTTGCAATATCTTTCACACTTTTTCTTGCCCAAAGAACTTTTTGATTGCAGGTCAAAATGTCCGGCTCGAAAAACAGGGTTGAGAATAACAACCTTGAAGACCATGGGAAAAATAGCATGGTCGTCCCGGCCATCGGAGCACCTCTGCAGAATCCTGACAGCATTCCCTGACCAATCTTAGTGGATGCAGATTCACAGTACGCTCAGCAAGTAGACAAAATGTTGCACATCGATAGGAGCGTATGACGCAGTGACCAACAGGAAGCCCAAAATATCCCAGCCCGAGAAGAACAGGAAGTTAGTCTTCATGTTATTTTTGAAGTCTTGCAGGCACAACAACTAGCCATCGCTCAGCTGCAAAACCATCCAACAAACCCCAGCACAGTGGCACCAGATACGGCTTCCCCCGCCGAACGAGTACTCGATAGGTCAGGCAATAACGAGTCGGTGGCCGACCCTGCTATCATAAAAATGCTTGAGGACTTCGCCAAAAGGATAGAATCGGGAGAAAAAATGATCACAACCAACGATAAGAGGGTCAAGACCTATAACTCTAGGGTCGATCAGATCCCAGGAACCCATCCAGTCCTTAAGGGTTTAGATTCAGAGAAATTAATTCAAAGGCCATTCCCCGAAGAAGTATCGCCAAAACCTATCCCAAAGAAGTTCAGAATGACAGAACTCCCTAAGTACAACGGCACCTCCGACCCTAAGGGACACGTCACTGCATACACCTGCACGGTAAAAAATAACGACATAAAGAGAGACAAGATTGAATTCGTTCTACAGAAAAAAAAATCAGAAACACTTTCAAAGGGGGTCATGATGTGGTACCATAACCTGGCTCCAGACTCCATAGATTCATTTGCCATGTTGGCGGACTCGTTTGTAAAAGCACACGCCGGAGCCATTAAAGTAGCCATAAGGATGTCTGACGTTTTAAAAATCAAACAGAGAAAAAACGAGATGTTGCGGGAATTCGTGTCCCGATTCCAGATAGAACGAATTGAGCTACCACTAGTCTCCAACGATTGTGCTGTGCAGCCCTTCACCCAATGCCTGAACAAACAAATCTCCATGGCTTCGAAACAGCTGAAACAAAATTTGATCGAATACCCGGCCATGACCTAGTCATACGTGCACAACTGGTATCAATCGAAGATTAGGGCAGAGGATGACTAGCTGGGGGCCTTAGTCGAGATCAGTATACCCAATCAGACTCCTGTCAAAAGAGACGAAGCCAACAAAATAACAGTATCAGCCGTACCTCGAAGACAGGATAAATCACCCAAGACGTAACCTACCCCACAATGACAGGAGGATGGATCGAGGACAGGATCCTTGAGGGATCATCAACAGGACCAGATTCGACTGAAACATGGCACCTGTCAACACACCCCACTTATCGAAAAATAACTTTAGCGTTGACGTATTAGACATCGTGTTCACTATCAGCAAAATCTGGGATGCAAAATGGCCCACACCAGTGTAGTCGGACCCTTCGCAAAGAAATTACAACTTGATTTGCGAGTTCCACAACACGCATGGCCATCAGACCGAGGATTTCCATCAACTACGAGAAGAAGTAGCCCGACTAATCAACAAAGGAACCTCCAAGAATTTCTCAGTGATTGGTACAAAAATCAATTTCAAGACAGGGAGGCAGTCAAGACGAATGAGGTAAATTAACCACAACACGTCATTCGCATGATCATGGGCGGCGCTGATACCCCGGAGGAACCCATGATAAGGAAAAAGAAAATATCTATCATAAGGGAGAAACGGACTCAAGGATATATCCCCGAGGACACCCTTACCTTCAGTGAAGAAGACAAAGATGCCCTATCTCAACCCCACAATGACGCCCTGGTAATTTCCTTTCTTGTAAATTCTTTTCGGATAAAATGTGTACTCATGGATCCAGGTAGCTCGGCCAATCAGGTCAAGGGTGTTAGGAAAACTCTGCTTAATTGAACGGATCATACCCACCACTCGATTCCTCAACAGGTTTATCATGGTGAGCAAAACAACGAAAGGGGAAATCATCATACCCATCACCGTGGCCTGCACAACCCAAAACACCAAATTCCATGTCATCGAGGGAGACATGAGATACAACCCCTTGTTTGGATGACCATGGATACATTTCATGAGAGCAGTATCGTCCACCCTCCACCAGATGATAAAATTTCATACAAAGGACAGAATCAAAACCATCCACGAAGAGCAGTACGCAGCGAAAGAGATGTTTGTGATACACGATGCACTCTTGGTCCCCGTACCTCTGCCACTAAATAAGCTCGCAAGCGAATCAAGGCTCAACACTGGTATGGTTTGAAAAAATGAAAAAATAAACTCGCATCACATACCCGACATTGGGCAACCGAAACAAGTTAGTGCCAACAGTATCCCATCCCAAGGTACTAACATTTCTTTTATTTTATTTTCGAAATAGAAATTACCTTCGTGCAGGAACTGTCCGAAGACATCGAGGCCTCCCAAAAAAGGCGCGCCTGACTTGATCAAAGATATTGAGACATTGGCACTGTCCGAACACCTCGAGACCTCCCAGAAAAGGCGCACCCGTTGCACTCTTTTCCTTGAATCGAATTTTTTATCTCAAAAAGAAAAACAGTTTTTACCGGCAAGGTTTTTGATAAGGCAATGACCGCAAAGCTACCAGGAGATAAAAACTCCACAAAATCTCTAGAAGCCATCCCTACGGCCAACTTCCAAAGCGGCTAGGAGCAATCCTCCTGAAATCCACCGGACATAGGGGAGTGCCAAACAAAGACCCTAACGGGCAGCCTCGGCAAATCCAAATCTATTCTCCATAAACTGTAAGTCCTCAACAGGCATGGAAAACTGTAAAACTTCAACAGGCATGAAAAGTCCTTCATTTTAGGCTATATGTCACATTTGTAAGAATCCTTAAAGGGCATACTCTCGATGTGGATGCCTAAAACTGCTTATCGGAATCAAAAAATGGCCCTGCACAAATGCACACAACTTCGGTCGAAACGGCCGCTGCAGCCCTAAAAATGAGACTTAGGGACACCCGACAGTTGCTAAAATATCCTCTGAATCTACTTTGGAAATAACCGGTTAAACATCGGCTTCCTTCAACAGGCAAAAAATGAGTCCCGACCACGTCGGCTCCAAAATTCACAAGCGTTGATCTACTCGACCTATGAGCTATGAACCTTCCGAGGTGCTCAAAATATCGCCGACTATGACTTGAAATCGAGGTTATTTTAGAACCGATGACAGGACAGGAAAAATAATTTATAAGACCTTAACAAGAGGAAACAAATCCTACAAAAAGACTCCGGACCTTACATCATACAACGTAAGATCCATTGTCACCATCTTGAATATTGACAACTTAAGGTTTAAAGTAAGTTCGAATCGTAACCCAATTTGAAGACCGGATCAAAAATAGTTAACCTAAGCAAAGACTCCGAGCCTCATATTAAAAGGTCCCTACGACCGAAAAGCATAAATGCCATTGTCGCCGACTAAGCAAAGCCTCCGGGTCTCACATCAAAAGGTCTCCACGACCAAATACCGTAAGTGTCATTGTAGCCGACTAAGCGTGCCTCCAAGCCCCATACTAAAAGTTCCCAGTGATCAAGCAACAGAAAGGCCACCGTCGCTTGCCGAGAACTCAGATAAGATTCAAAGGGCGATTACAGCTCGAATCGCAACATGACGCGGAGACTGGACCCTAAAATTATAATACTCCCAAGAGTGTGACATCAATGTGTTTCTCCAACTGGAACCTTCGGAAAGATCAAAGTGTCGATTGCAACTCATATCACAACGCAAATCGGAGACTAGGCCCGAAAAATTGCAAAATGCCCGAAGGTAGAAAATGAAAGTCATTATCACCAGCCCAAACGGGCTCGAGGGTAAGATAAGCTCGATTCAGGATCCCGACTCGGAGATTGGACCCAAGGGCAATTCAATCATAATGTGGCTAAAAACACGACCCAAACGACACATCTCCATGCCGCGCACCCACAAAACCCCTTCAATCCAGGAGAACAAAGGGTCATCACCCTCCACCCATGCAGGCAGGAAAAAGCTAGAAGGTCAATCAGAGCTCAAGCCGTAACGCGACTCAGAGTATGAAACCAAAAGTAATCGAAAAGTACAAGCCTAAAGGCTACCCCGGAATTGAATCGGTCCGGTAATAAGAAATGCAAAAATTACAAATTACTAGGCTCTTCCCTTCTTATTATTGTATATCAATAACATGGCGCAATCTTGGCCTACGTCATATGGTAGGATCTACATATCAATAACAAGGCGCAAATCTCGGCCTACGTCATATGGTAGGATCTACATATGAATATACACAGCAAAGAAGACAGTTGCGGCCTATCGCTCTCCTCCTCATCATCAGATATCAAAAATGTGGCGTCAACATCTACTTGTTTTTCCCAAACGCACACGTAAGTATACGTGGTCGACATGTAATATAGGATAGTACATCCGGATATCGTACCCACAGGGACTTATGATTAATTATCAACTAAATTAAAGCAAACAATTAATCTATTCAAGCAAATCCTAAAGTATGAATATTTAACCAAAAGTAATCTAAAGTAACAAATTAATAGATCAAAGAAAATAACGACAAACTTAAAGCCAAATTCAATGTGAGTGAATATTCTAGATCTAATGGGTTAGCTAACAATCCCGTTGAGTTTTCCACTAAAATTGTCTTATTAATTTGTCTTGTTTATTGGTTGACAGGGTTAATATTGCTCATAGCCTTCTCCTGAAGTACAACTTGCCTATTCAAGCAAACCTAACGCCGATATTCATATGTAATTAGGATTAACAAGAATGAATTAATAATTCCTGTATAATAAACAAGCAAGGCGATTAGGTATATTCCTATCCTAATAGCAAATCCACCCCCCCTAAGAGTTAAGATCTTGCTCTACTCAACATTCTAGGAAATCTAGAATTCTCTCTCCCGAGTTCAATCCTAGATTTGTAGATAGTATTCAATTGGTGATCAAGCAATCAAATAATTAAGCGCAAGATTGAACAAATAAACCAATATGGTAAAATAATAAGAACAATTTAAGCTTCAAACTACAACGTTCATGTAGCACCCAAAACTCTATAACTAATAAACTATGAGATTAAAGGAAGAGAAGAGAAGAAAAACTAGTTAGAAGCCTCCTCCAAGCGTGGTTTGTGTTCATCCACGTGAAACTTCCTTCAAAGTATGTTAGATCTCTCTAAAGTGGCATCCTCCCCCAAAAAAATATGTTTAGTCTTGCTTTTACACGTGTTGGATAGGTCTAGGGCCAAATAAACCGTGTCCCAGGAAAAATAGGACAAATCCGCATGACTGGTGCCCAGCCCAGCGCCAGGCGCCCTCCACGGCACCCCAATATTTTTAGCTACTGTTTGTGGCACCACAGGTAGGTGGCGCCCAAATTTGCAAGTTTCTCGGTTTCGTCCGTTTTGGCTCGAATCTTGCGCGTTTCACCCCCAATTTCTCCCGAATCGTTTCTACACATAAAAAAAAGTCAAATTAACATAAATCAATACATTTAAAATCCCAAATTAATGAAACAAAAGTAAAATATGGGGCGATATACATAGAAATATATATACTTTAAGCTAAACATCAACACCCCACACTTACACTCTTGCTCGTCCTCGAGCAATGGGACTATCTAATAGACCCCCAACTACGTACAAGGTTCAACCATTGAGGAACACCTTAACGTTTAACCACATACTATACTCTTGGCTACGATCAATATCGATATACAAGCATGAACACACAAAAATTTACATTCTTCCCGTTTAAGCAAACCCAAGTATAACCCTTGAATTCAATTAATTCGGGTAACCTATTTGTCACCACCCAACTTCAAGAGCCGACTTGCAACCACTAAGCACCCTCAACTCATGCACTTACCCAACAAGAAATTTTACAGCATCACCAACCATTCATGAGATAATGTGCTCCTACCAACAAACAAAAGAGTGAATATAGATTGGTCCACACATTTAAATATGCTTTTGAATATAAATTAAGGACATCTCACAATTTGAACAAAATTCTCTCACTCTCAAAAAGAGTTCATATGCATCCCATGGTCGTACCATAAGTTTGCCCATAGTGTATATCTCTACTAATTTAAGCTGGCCAAATCTAGGATCAATTAGGACTTTTAGGTTGTAATATAGGCTAACGGACTGGTATGATAGAGTTAGAAATAGTGTATAACCCTCCTAAATACTTTAATACACTACATTTATAATTCAAGCACATACTCTTCTCAACCAAATCACTTGCCATATGCAATATAGCCCTCTTTTCAATTAAGCACTTCTATATTTCCACTAGCACAAATAAATAAGAATTAGAGGTGTGTATTTTTCTACGTCATTTGAACTATCATTTCTTTTTTGTTTCTTTTCTTGTAATTTTTATTTTCCTTTCTCTCTCTCTTTTTTCTTTTCTTCACACACTCCATGCATTAAACTTCACCGGCTAGTGACCTTTGATTTCAACAACGCACCAATGTGCACTTCCATGGTTCCAGTCAAAAGAAATCTCTAACTTTACTTCTTTTAGCGTTTAATTGCCTTAGGAGGTAAAGAAATATCAAATTAAGAATAAAATAGGGGTATGGCTTGTAATGTGGGTGCCAAAAAAAAAAGGACTATAGGCTCAAGGGGCTAGCAACGGAAAATTTTATTTTTATATGACAAGCACATCTATGATCAAGCAAGAAAAATTCCTATGTCATCTCCAAGATTATCACAACTAACAATTTCATTTCAATTAGCACGCGAGAAAAGTTCTAGACTACACAAGATAGCATAGAAAATCACAAATCCTCACACACACGTTGCACATGACTCAATCAAGACGGTTCTGTTCAACTCTCAAGTCAAGCAATAACAATTAAATGAGAAATTTAAGCAACATTGCACTATGTAGCATACAAGTCAAACAACTGATAGAGAGCATCACAAAATAGGCTATTTACTTTACTTTGGCTTCACAATTCACCAAATATACGGAAAAACAAAATGTATGCCATAGCCTAATGTGCCAGCATCAACCATGTCAATGAGTATCTCGTAGCGACTCGATTTCTTCCTAAACTACTCCTAAAAAAAAATTAAAGTACACGGTTCAAGCTACATCTTTGGAAAAGAACCGGCGCCCAAAGAAAAACCAAGGGATACTACCTAACTATCCTAATAAAAAAATATTTTTGGTGTTTTTAACCAGGCTTTTATCCCTCAAGAAAATTGTCCAAAAGATCCATCGTCGGGAAAAGTCTCAATTTTCTAATTTTTTTGTTTTTTTTTTAAATACTACAACTAAGCTAAGATAGCACAAAAAATCACCCAGACAATCTCCTCACCCCACACTTAAAATTATGCAATGTCCCCAATGTACACTGAACATAACAAGAGGGTAAAAGAAACTCCCTGGTAGACCAAAGGCCGAAGAAGTAGCAGCTCACGGGATACTCAGACTTCTCCCAGGTATGATCCTTTGTGCGGGTACCTCACACTTAGTTTCAACCAGCTGCTCGCTTTTATACATGTCTATTGGCTCTAACTGCATGCTCTAACTCCTACAAAACACAAAAATAACACTACGAAAAAATAACACAATAAAAAAAAAAGCAAAAGTAAAAAAAAAAAAATAGAACTGGGTTGCCTCCCAACAAGCGCTTGATTTAACGTCGTGGCACGATGCCAACACTTTCATTACTTTTCCTTCTGCTTTGAGGATATAAATTGCGCCCCCAATTTTGCATCATCCTTTATATCATGTTCCTTGGGCGATTGTGTAAAAATAAAGAAACCAAGTAATAGGTATCGCATCTTGCACTTCTTGGTCTTTAAGTGAGGAATATCGTTTTGTCTCCTTGTTGTGTCAAATTTTAGAATATAAGGATCTTGTTCTTCATCTATACATCTCTCCAAAGGCTCGATATCCATGTTTCCATCCAACCATAATGTAGAAAAATGATTAGAATGAGAACCCACACGCCCAACTCCAAAACTGCATTATTTTTGACATCCTCAGTAATACATACTTCCTCAACCTCAGCATCATCCACAAGAATGTGGTCTAATAGTTGATATTCTGGTTTTAGCTCCTCAATTTGGCCTAGAATATCTTGTTTAGCTTCCCACAACTCATCACTAAATTGCTGGGCGTTACATGCATCAACCTTTGCACTCAATTGAGCCTCCAAGTCGCGAATAGATTTTCCAAATTGATCGATCTCTTGTCCCAGTTCAGCGCTTCCTTCTATAAAGTGTTATATCTCATTCGTAATTTTTCTCACGGAAATCTCCATATTCCTCTAACAATTTCATGTGCATATCAAAAATGCGGACATCATGTTCAACATCATTCAATTCATTACTCCTATCAACCTCACAAGAATAATTAGGATCAACATAAGAAGGTATTGGAGTAGGATAACAACACTTAGGACAATTATTCCAATTACCATCACAAATAGTACATGTTTGAGATGGTGTACACAACTCGGTATTCGGAATATTCTTACAATATTGCCACAAATGAGGTCCTTTAAAATATGGACAAGGATCACAAAAACATCAATACTTATTATCCCACCACTTTTCGTTCAAAGATGCCATAAAAAATTATAATACTAACTACACTAAACTAAAATAAAAACCTTAAATAGATAAAAAAGTAAAAATGTAATCTAGGAAAATAGTTAATTTCTAAGTCCCCGGCAATGGTGCAAAAACTTGTTGCTCCAAAACGCACACGTAAATATACATGGTCGACAAGTAATATAGAATTGTAAGTCCAGATATCGTACCCACATGTACGTATGATTAACTATCAACTAAATTAAAAAAAAAAATTAATCTATTCAAGCAAATCCTAAAGTAGGAATATTTAACCAAAATTAATCTAAAGTAGCAAATTAATAGATTAAATAAAATAACGACAAACTTAAAGCTGTATTCAATGTGAGTGAATATTCTAGAGCTGTGGGTTAGCTAACAATCCCGTTGAATTTTTCCCTAAAATTGTCTCATTAATTTATTTGGTTTATTGGTTGACAGGGTTAATATTTCTCGTAGCCTTCTCCCGAAGTACAACTCGCCTATTCAAGCTAACATAACGCCTATATTACTATGGAAATAGGATTCACAAGAACACATTAATAATTCCTGTATAATAACCAAGCAAGGCAATTAGGTATATTCCTATCCTAACTGCAAATCCGCCCTCCCCCCCAAGAGTTAAGATCATGCTCTACTCAATCTTATATGCAATCTAGAATTCTCTCCCGAGTTCAATCCTAGAATCGTAGATATTATTCAATTGGTGATCAATCAATCAAATAATTAAGCGCAAGATTGAATAAATAAACCAATATAATAAAATAATAAGAAAAATTTAAGCTTCAAACTACAACGTTCATGTAGCACCCAAAACTCTAGAACTAATAAACTATGAGATTAAAGGAAGACAAGAGAAAAAAATCTAGTTAGAAGCCTCCTCCAAGCATGGTTTGTGTTCCTCCACGTGAAACTCTTAGATATCTCTAAAGTGTCATTCCCCCCCCCCCCCCAAAAAAATATGCTTAGTCTTGCTTTTATACGTGTTGAATAGGTCTAGGGACGAATAAATAGTGTCCAGGGCAAAATAGGATAAAATCCATATCAACGGCGCCCAGGCCTACGCCAAGCGCCCTCCACGGTGCCCCAGTATTTTTAGCTACTTTTTTGGCGCTAAAGGTAAGGCTGGGCGCCACCTGTGGCCCCAAAATTTGGAAGTTTCCCGATTCGTCCGTTTTGGCTCAAATCTTGTGCGTTTTGCCCACAATTGCATATGAATCATTCCTACACATCAAATTAACATAAATCAACACATTTAAAATCCCAAATTTATGAAACCAAAGTAAAATATTGGGTGTTATATATAGAAATATATATACTTTAAGCTAAACATCACTGCTCCCTTGACGCGTCCGATCTCATCCGACTGATCGAAGCACCTGGCTCAAATCTCTTTGAGGGTCCCCCTATCTGTATATCCCCTACTACTGCCTACACAATTAAGGGCCCTCTCCAACTCGGCCACAACAAAATAGAGTGAGACCAATATATTTTTATCCGCCCGGCCAAAAACGATAAAGGTATCAAAGAAACAAAACTCCAAACCTTTCTCATATACATATATCTATCATGCACAAAGGTCGCCGTCTCCATCTGCAGGAACCCCACGAACATATTGAAAACTAAATAGTCAAGTCTACGCCCCATGCCGAAAGGACTACAGCTTGTCGAAGTTCACCTTCTACGGCCTCATCGAACGATAACCAAGCTCAGTGATTGTCCTCCAGGCTCGGGCCATTTCCTCCGAGAAAAGAAGCCCCCTACACTGACCTGATTGGAATACTCCTCGGTGAAGTCCAAAAAATAGTTATCCTTCAACCATTGGTCTACTTGGTTAAAGGTTATTCCAGCTTATCCACTCTGCATGATGCATCTCGAGATACCCAGAGACTGAACCTGAAAATAGGTTACCAGCGAATACGCCTAAAGGGATGGCCCAAGCAACGCTACCAACATGCCGTCAGTAGTCAAGGAAAATCCCCGGTCCACGCAGCAGCAAAATCATTTCGGCCTAGGAGTAAAAAGGGTCACCACCCTCTGCCCATGAAGGCAGAAAGGAGCCGGAGGACCATTCGAAGCTCGAGCCATAATGCAACATGGGAGTAGTTCCAAAATCGATCTACACGATCAAGAGCAGCAATAGAAAAAGGTACAAAAGGAATGAAAGCCTTAAATTTCTTCTTATATTGCATGAAAAAATTCTCCACCTAAAGGCATTCCCTGCGCGCCGGAAAAAAATTTACAAAATGATGGAATCTCTATTTTACGCCAAAGGGCTACAGTCCGTCAAAATCGCCTTCCACAACGTCCACAAGTAGTGGCTGAGTCTCGCCATCATCCACCCTGGCATGGGCCAACTCCTCTGAAAAATTGAGGTCATTCGCTCCAGCTCCATCGAATACCTCTCTCTAGGTTCGACATATAACATATTCTTCGATCCTCTTCTCACTATCAAAGGCTCACCCCAACATGGATTGAACACCAGCAACTTTCTCTATGCAAATCTCCATCTCACAAATCAGCCCTTGTTTGGATTAATGTCGCTTCCGTCCAGGCATCGATTTAGGATCAAGTCCCTCAATCATATCTACCTGAACCATGGTATTATCGCAGGTCAAGTTTAGTTGAACTGCGAAGATAGGGATCCTAGCTGAAGCACTCATCTCCTCTAGAGCTTGAACTTGCACTAGAGCTCTTAGCTCCCCGCAGGTTATTCCGGCACGAACGGCATCACCCTTAGGAATTTTTGAAGGTCAGGCCCAAAATTATTCGAGGCTTTTGTCCTGAAAGAACCATCCCGGATCTAAGGCCATCGCAAGCCTATGAAAGGAAGTTCCAGGTACAAAAAGTAAAGCATGATATACACCCTTACAGGACATCTCCTTATCCTTCTAAAAAAGTAATAGAAGGTTTCGAGGGAGAAACGTCAGAAGCCAATGCTAGAAAGGATAACTCTCCCAAAGTCCGACATGCGCCTTCCCCAAGAAAATGACTATTGGCAACGGTCTTCCAATGACAGCATCACATTATATTTAAAGAAAACTAAGCTCGATAGATCGTGCGAATAATCTCCACGCTTGAGAAAAGCATTTCGCATTTGAAGACCCCGGCCCCAATAAATGGGGCCCTGATGAGCTCCTAAGTGCCAACACCAGACACAAGGCATGAGCCCAGTTTCACGATTCGCACCTGGAGTAGTATATACTAAAAGCCAACCTTACACTCTCTGAAAGATTTTCCCACATCAAAAAATCAACGGGGCTTACCGATGCACCCGAGGATGACCTCCATCCTGGGCATCGTTCCCGAAGGCCCCCAAATTCGACGTGTAATCTGTAGACAAACTGGCATAATCCGATAGCTCAAGTTTATCTAGTCGGCCCTTAACCAATCCGAAGTGAGACAAAAGGATTGGGGAAGAACCTTGCCAATCAGTGGGAGACCAGAACAAGCTATCTTGGCGGACTACAGTGGAGCGGAATGATAACAACAATGCATCCCCGAAGAGCGAGGAGTCATAATATTTCTAAAACGTTTTGAAGAAGCGGGAAGGAAAAATGCCTCAATTTATATGAAGGAAGGCTGCGCCTTCGGCATAATGTCATGTCAAGAACCCACGAAGAAGAGTGCCAAAAACATTTCGTATCACATCCTTCGAAGAAAGGCAGAGACTATCTGTGTGCGGGGAAATCGGGAGACCAATTTTTCCTCAGCATAATGCTTCCAAGAATAAATCTCTAAGGCACGAGATCTCGATTCGGTTGCTTCCCTCGAGATCTATCGATGTCTCACCCGGGTCGGGCATCGGTCGAGCCCTGATGGGCAAGATATCCCCCAAAAGATGCAGTCAGGGTCCACAAGACTTGTCCAAACGACTCGATGCCAGTCCACCTACAACATAAGAAAAGCAATCTGTCACATCTCATATTTTATTGTATTATTTATTCCATATTTATCTTGGACGCCCCTTTTTCTATAAAAGAAGAGTCACCAATGCCTTATAGAGCATCTCTAATTGTCTTACAAAGAAATCAATAATATTCTCTCTCCCTCTTTCACTAAATCTCTCTCTGGTTCTAAGACATATCGATTGATAGCTATTCTCTTTGTCTGTCAAATAAATATATCCCAAGATCGCTTTAACACTTTATTATTTCTTCACTTATTCTTCATCATTTAGCCCAAGATTGATAGTAGAGCATTACTTACTTATATCTTAATCTGTTATCCCCTTCCCGCCTACCCTCGATAAGCCCGAGATAGGCTCGAGGCCTGGCTCCGAGGTAGCTACTGGCTTGCTTTACGAGCGGGAACGTCCCCTTACCTGTTGGATTATCGCTTTGGCTAACTTGATCTTTACCATTTTACTTCACTCCTTAGCACTAATCATCCTTACAAGCTAGCTCGGGAATAGATCACGTATATTTAAAGTCCATTTAAAAATTTAATTGTTGTTATCATTTTTACGGTAAACATGTTCCATGTTGAATAAAACCCTTAAGTCCATGGCCCTCATAAAATTAATATTAACTCTTTTAAAATCGGGGTGTGCCATCGATTGAATTTTTCACGACTCTCACAAACTTTGTTATTAATTTCGACAATCATAGTTTGCTTTAGGCCCGGTTTAGTTTAGTATTGTGATTATGTATATGTTCGGATAGCATAATTGCCAATTTAACTTTAAAAAGACTCGAGGGATGCGTTCATGCAACTTCAACCAAAATTTCTTAATAAATCAACAAAAGCGTTATTAATTATGGACATGTGCGCGTGACATGATTTTGATGTGCCAAAAGAAAAGAATATACGTACGCGTAACTCAATTCTTTAATTACGAATAATCTAAGTGATTAAAAGCTTTAAAAAGATAAATGCACATAGTCCTAAAAATGAGTACTTAAACAATTTAAGCCAATTAATAATCACTAAGAGATAGTGCTAGAACCACGAAACCCGGGAATGCCTAACACCTTCTCCCGGTTTCACATAATTCATTATCTAGAATTTCTAGTTCGCAGAAATGGATCAATTGCGTAGGTATGGCATCAAATTTCATAGACCGATTCGGGGTCAACACAGAAAATGCACCTGATGTCTTCTACATCCAGAATCTCAAGAAGAAACCCACTGGACTTTCCACAAGTATGCTAACCGTTGGAGGTCGGAAGAGGCCAAAGTCAGGCCATCCTTGGACGAAGAGAAGATGAACAAGTACTTCATCAAAGCACAAGATCTTCAATATCATCAAACTTGGGGAGAGAATTGAAGAAGGATCATGAGCGAGCTGGTAATGAATTTTGAGGCATTACAGCCCACAAACAAGGTATTGCAATTGAGCAGCATATTAAAGAAAAAAGATGTTGGGGTAGTAATGGTGGCTCATGGCCTGAAATATCCACTTACCTATCGAACCCCTCCACATACATATCAAACACATCCATCCACATACGAAGCACCACTACCCACATATCAACCATCATCTCCCAGATATTCCCAACCAGCTACCATCTATCATACATATAACTCCCAACCATCCTATTTCCAATCACCTCCAACCAGCTAGATTTATCTAAGACCAAGGCCTAATTTTGACCGCAAGACACCCAAACAGTACACCACCATTACTGAGCTTATCGACCAGTTGTATGAAAGGTTTAAAGTTGCAGGCTATGTCACTCTTATCCCCGCTATGGCATTAGAGAATCCATCCCAGTGGGTAAATCCTAACAAAACTTGTGCGTACCATTCCGGTATGAAGGTGCATACCACTAACGAATGTCGAGCATTGAAAGACAAGATCCAAAAACTGATTGACAACAAAGTTATATAGGCAAAAGAGGATGCACCCAATGTTCGTAACAATCCTTTCCCTGATTGTAGAGGCAGGGGAATACATGTGATAAAGACAATTGAAGAATGGGACCCTGAAGGGTCGATTGGGCTTATTCGGGAAGGTTATGACTTCATACCTTCAATCACACTTACCTCTATTATTGTATAGACTCAGTCACCAATCGAGGTTGAGGTAGTCGTATCAGCTCCATTCTAGGTGAAAGTGGTTCTACCCGCAACCACCCCTGTTCCGTATGTAGTAGAAGTGGTCACACCCTTCACTGTGACAGTAGCAACTACACCTTCTTTCCACTCAAAAGCGATACCTTGGGACTATGTTGCCGTAGCCAGATACAAAAGAAAATGAAAGGATAGAGGAATCCGATGCTGCACAAGGTATGACCTAGACCAGGAGAATCTATACCCCCGAGCATCTGGGAGGACCAAATAATGATGCCACTGCCAAGCAACCTATCATTGGAACATGGCCAGATGACCTTTGGAGGAAAGTACAAGCAAAGGAGTATTCTGTCAATGATCATATGAACACAACCCTAGCTCAGATATACATCGTGTCACTATTGCAAAATTTAGAGGCACACAAAAATGCTCTGATGAAAGTGCTGAGCGAAGCCTATGTGCCCAGTAACATCACCAGCAGAGAGATGTCTAATATGGAAAGACAGGTATCAGAAAGTTAGAGAATCACTTTCCACGAGGATGAGTTGCCACCTGAGGGTTTGAATCACAACAGGGGATTACACATTACAGTGCGATGTGAAGACTACTTCTTTGCTAGTGTTTTGGTTGATGGAGGTTCGAGCCTCAATATTTGTCTGTTGGACACTCTGAAAAGATTGTGAAAAGGATTTCATGAAATAAGAATAGGAAGCATGAATGTGAAAGCTTTCGATGGGTCTCAAAGGGCCACAATCGGGGAAATCAACTTTTGCTTGTAGATGGGGCCAAGTTGGTTCGACGTTGAGTTTCAGGTGCTCGACATAACAGCCTCCTATAATCTTCTATTGGGTTAACCATGGATCCATTCCATTGGAGTCGTACCTTCCATACTATATCAAGCCGCGAAATTCGAATGGAATTGTCAGGAAGTGATCATTCACGGAGATGGAAGTAACCCTATTTACACTGGTCAAACCCTCCCGGACATTGAAAATAGGAGAAGGCTGGGAGGGGAAACCAATCATCACATTGAAAGAGTCAACGTTGTCAAGAAAGACAAATGGTGGAGTAGTAAAATAGAAAGCATACTAGCATGGTCCGGGTATGAACCCGACAAAGGGCTTAGGAAGAATCTCTAAGGCATCACTAAGCCGATACAGTTGAACGGTCATGGTACAAACTTTGGGCTCAGATATCAACACACATGGGAAGAGTATAATGATTGTTCGCCTCCATGGTGTTAACCCTACTACCCTCTTGCGCAACCGGTGCCACGTTTGGAACAAGCTTTTCAATAAGATGACACTATTTGTGGGTCTGCAGAATAAGAAGCACTAGCGAGGTTCAAGAGTTTATTCTTGGAGGTTGAAGATATGGACTGCAGTGCGATAAATGAGGAGGAGGAGGAAAAATCCCTCACTATTCAAATTGTGGAGAGAGGAGCTATTCTCAGAAACTGGACCGCCACACCATCCCGGGCCCGCCGATGTAAGGCCCCGAAAAATTTTGCTAAGTAACTTAGGATTTCGTGGTGCCACATAGGCTAATTATAATATTTTATGTGATATTGACATGGTGTACATCAATTGGAATTTGTAAACATGTGTATAAGTCTCATGGTATGTAATTTGGGGTCCAAGGAAAAGCCTAAGTCTAAGAAAAATTGGAAGAGTCCATAATAGGCTAAAATTCCCAATGATCTTGCACTAGTCCATACTTTGAACCATTATATCTAAATATATATAAGGTTTTAGGAGATGTATAACCTATCAAATGAAAGGTATTCGATTCTAGTTTCCAACGCTTCAAACCGTTCGTCATTTGGACATTCCTACACAAAGTTAATATCAAATTAGCAAAGACTGGAAAAACGCGATCTTGTGTCAAATCTGCGATCGCAGAATCACAATGCGGTCCCCATTTTTGATCTGCGATCACAAATCTGACCGCAGACTGGGTCAGTGTAGCCCACTTTTGGGCAGTGATTCTGCGATGCATTTGCGGCCGGCATACCCATTCTGCGGTGGATTCTGCGGTAGCATAGTTGACATCAGAGGGTTAATTTTCTAATTTTCATAACCCGACCCCATTTTGATATATAGCCTTTGGGGCTTCATTTGGTGTCATTTCCTACTGATTTTAGAGAGAAGTGAGAGTATTTTAGAGATAGAAGGAGGAACCCAACATTTAAAACATCCAAACCTTGCATCAATCTTTAAGAATAAAAGAACCCAATCACAAGATCTTCATCTAAGAGGTAATATTCTATACCCTAGGTTTTAATTTTGAGTTTGGAGTATAAGATGGGTTATTGAGGTATGATTCTTGGGTGTATTAGTATTGTGTATACATGCATGTACAACTTAGGTTTATGGGAAGATTGTTTAACTTAAATAAGTAAGATTGGGTTAGGGAATGAAGGAAGTCTAGAAAAGGGGATTTGAAATCAAAATGCTCAAATGAGCTAGAGTTATGAATATCTTCCTAATTTTTGCTCAATTTTGCTATGTCTCAAAATAGATTGAAGTTGCTAGAATTTCCGAAACGTTGTAGTAACTTAAGGAAAAGCTCTTTGAGGTATGTATGGCTAACTTTGACCTATGTAAAATCACCTTGTTTGGTGTACGAATATTTGGTGTATGATATCTACGTGGATTGTTTATGAAATTCTTATGGTTGGTTTGTTGGATGTTTGATTGGTTTTATTGAGTGTTTGTGGTTTAATGGTGCAAGTAATTGACAATGAACTAAATGTGTGATTGTGAAA
>MU689470.1:144917-203775 GCA_026770625.1 Nicotiana glauca | reverse complement strand
GGAGCCTTGTTGCCGGCATTTCCATATTATTCTTCAATTATATTTAGAGGCTCCATAGACAGGTTGTGGGTAGTTTCGGGCATGGGAATTTAAAAGATAAATATTGATGTTTGGAAATTATGTATAAAACTTGGAATACTTGTATTATGGTGAATGAAGTTGCTAATAAAAAAATGAAATGGAAATTGTTATTGGTAGGTTTATAGAATTTGGTTAATGGAGTCTATCTCCTATAAATGGCTATTTCACTTGGTTAAAAGGTAATGAAAATGCGGGGTAACACGTGGGATAGAAAAGGTACCTAGGTCCGCTTGACTGGGGATACCCGGTTGAGCGCCGGTCATGTCCCTCGAATTTGGTGCGTGACAGTCGAGTCCCTGGGTAGCTTGGCAGATTTTATTTCTATAGCCATTCTAGTCATTTTAAATTTTTAGTAACTTTTTTTAATGATTTATTTTGTTTCAAAATAAATGCTCGATTTATCAAGCCTTGTTTGCCTGGATGTTGTTTAATTTTAATCAAATGCATTTGTCTTTATTATTCATTACTGTTTTTTACACTTTTTTCTACAGCATTATTATTACTTTTCCTGATGAACCAGTGACTGTGACATGTAATAAGGCAACACAATATAAGGATAGTGATTGAGATGAAGAAGACGAGATACCCGAGGAAGTTGTCAGAGAAGTGGTAAACTTTAAGAATAAGCCTAAATCCAACCTAGATGAAACTGAAGCAATAAACCTAGGGGATGTCGAGACCGTCAAGGAGTCACACATTAGCATTCACTTATCACCAACAGAGAAGGAAGAGTACATCCGTTTTCTAAAAGAATATGAGGACATATTCACATGGTCATATGATGACATGACACGTTTGAGCACGTCCATAGTGGCTCATAAGTTACCTACCAATCCAATGTGCCCATCGGTGAAGCAGAAACTCAAAAAGTTCAAACCAGACGTGAGATTGAAAATCAAGGAAGAGGTTACTAAGAAGATCAAAGCCAAATTTCTCAAGGTGGTTGAATATCCAAGTTGGTTAGCCAACATTGTGCCAGTTCCAAAGAAAGATTGAAAAGTCAGACTATGTGTTGACTATAGAGATTTAAACAAAGCAAATCCCAAGGATCACTTTCCACTGCCAAACGTACACATCCTGATCGATAATTGTACCAAGCATGAACTCCAATATTTTGTATATAGCTTCGCTGGTTATCACCAAATTTGGATGGACAAAAAGGACCCGGAGAAAACAGCCTTTATTACACCATGGGGGTATACTGTTACAAGATGATGCCATTTGGTCTAAAGAATGTTGGGGATACCTACATGAGAGCCATAACAACCATCTTCCATGATATGATACACAAGGAATAGTATGAAGCCTGCATACTAGGGCTCAACATGGAAATCGACATGAACATTCAGGAGCTACTAGTGATCGGTTATTCAGATTTGCTTGTACACCAGGTTCAAGGAGAGTGGGCCACAAAAAAATCCAAGATATTTCCATATTTGCATCACATGTAGGAACTAAGAAAAAGGTTCACCAAGATAGAGTTCCGGAATGTACCCAAAATTCAAAATGAGTTTGCAACGCATTGGTCACCTTGTCATCTATGATACAACATCAAGACAAGAATTATATTTATCCCATCACTTTAGAGATCCATAATCAACCGGCATATTGCGCTCATGTTGAAGAAAAAACGAATGGAAATCCTTGGTTCCATGACATCAAGGATTATTTGTCAAAGGGAGAATATCCAGAGCATGCAAACCACTCTTAATAGCACACACTTCGGAGATTATCCTATCACTTCTTCCACAACGAAGGAAATTAGTACAAGAGAACTCCTGATTTAGGATTGCTAAGATGTGTCAACACAAAATAAGCTTCTAAGCTACTCGAGGAGGTACATTTTGGGACATGTGGTCCGCACATGAATGGTTTCATTTTGGCTAAGAAGATAATCAGGGTCAGTTACTTTTGGCTGACCATGGAGACCGATTGTGTCTAGTATGTCCACAAATGCTACCAATGCCAAGTGCACGCACCGCCAAATGAGCTCAATGCAACAAGCTCACACTAGGCAATCGCCGTTTGAGGAATGGATGTTAATGATCCAATTGAGCCCACCACTTCAAACAGGCAGGTTTATTCTGGTAGCAATTGATTACTTAACAAAATGGGTGAGGCGGTGTCTTACAAAGCTGTAACCAAGAAAGTCATCATAGACTTTGTCAAAGACCGTATTGTTTGCCGATTCGCAGTTCCTAATTCTATTATTACTGATAATGTCACCAACCACAATAGTGACCTGATGAAAGTTATGTGTGAAATTTATAAAATCAAGCACAAGAATTCTACAGCCTACATACCTCAGATGAATAGAGCTGTACAAGCTGCCAACAAAAACATCAAGAAGATACGAAGGAAAATGGTAGGAAACCACAAACAATGGCATGAAAAGCTACCTTTCGCTTTATTAAGATACCGTACTACAGTTCACACATCAACTGAGACAACTCCATACATGTTGGTTTACAATACCGAAGTTATCATCCCAGCCGAGGTAGAGATTCCTTCTTTAAGAATCATATAGGAAGTTGAACTTAGCGATGTATAATAGATTAGGAGTCGCTACGAGAAATTGACCCTTACAGATGGACAAAGGATGAACGCACTATGTCATGTTCACAGAGTGATGACAGGAGGAGCACTCATACTTGCAAAAATGGATGGAGAAATCTAGCCGAAACTAATCAATTCAAACGTAGTCAAGAGATACTATGCTTAGATTATTTATATTTCCTCGTCTGATGTAATTGAACAATGCTTGACCTGATTCCCATTTAAGAGGGGATACATAGGCAGCCTTATGGGTTCGGTCATATCATAATAAAATTTCCATTTCCCCCAAGATAAGAAACTGGGACAGAATTTTGAGAAGGACCCTCAAAATTTAAGAGCAAGTCCAGCCACTGCCAACATGTGTTAGATGGTCAGAAATTAGTTAAGACACCGGGGAAGAATTTTGAGAAGGATTCTAAAAATTCCGAAGAGGGTTCAGCAAGGCCTATTATCTACAAGCGGTCGAAAGATCATCTACCAAACTAGGGCAGAATTTTGAGGAGGACCCTCAAAATTTCAATATAAGAGAGCTGCAATGCCTTTGAAACGTGTTAAAATCAGTAGTTGATCTAAATTACTTGATATTTCAATATATTTCTAAATAAATCTATTTTTCATCAATAATTGCATACTTTCGAAAACTCTATTCCCGTAACGGTCGGCCTACCCGGGAAAATCAAAAGGGCCCCAGAACGGAGCAAAGCAAGGCCATCGGATAGAAGCACGAACTCAACTCCCCCTCCCCCCCCCAAAACTTACAATTTTTCATTTAGTGCAAGCACATCAGACTCAATGGTAACATCCGCAGAAATATACACGTAACGAGATCACTATCCATAAGTTCATCAGACACCGAATATATCTCAAGTTAAGACATATACTACTCTTATTTGCTACGTGCTCTTTGAATGAGGCTAATCCCTACCTCCATACTTGTACGATGCTAATCCCTACCTCCCTATTTGTATGAGTCTAATCCTTGACTCCATGAGGCTAATCCCTTTCTCCATCCTGCATGAGGCTAATCACAGGCCTTCATATCTGGATGAGTCTAATCCCTAAATCTATACTTGCATAAGGCTAATCCATCCCTCCCTATTTGCGTGAGTCTAATCCCTTACTCCATACTTGCATGAGGCTAATCCTTGTCTCCGTGTTTGCACGGGACTAATCCATGTCCCACATACTTGCATGAGACTAAGATCTGTCTCCAATCTGCATAAGGCTAATCCCTGCCTCCATATTTGCATGAGGCTAATCCCTGACTCCCTATTTGCATGAGTCTAATCCTTGACTCCATGAGGATAATCCCTGCCTCCATCCTGCATGAGGCTAATCCGGGCCTTCATATCTGCATAAGTCTATCCCTAACTCCATACTTGCATGAGGCTAATCCTTACCTCTCCATATTTGCATGGGGCTAATCTGTGCCCCCATATTTTCATGAGGTTAATCCCTGCCCTCCATATTTGCATGGGGCTAATTTCTACCCCATATTAGCATGAGGTTAATCCTTGCCTTTCCCTATCTGCATGAGGCTAATCCCTGCCTCTCTACTTGCATGAGGCTAATCCCTACCACCGTATTTGTATGAGTCTAATCCTTGACTCCATACTTGCATGAGGCTAATCCTTACCTCCTTATTTGCATGAGGCTAATCCCGGCCTGCCTACATGTATAAGGCTAATCCCTGCCACCCTACTTGCATGAAGCTAATCCTTGCCTCACTATTTGCATGAGTCTAATCCCTGCCTCCATACTCGCGTGAGACTAACCCTACCTCTATATCTGCGTGGGTATAATTCCTGCCTCGCTATTGACATGGGACTAAGCAGTGTCCCTTTAACACAAATATTTCTCTATTTCTAGTACTACTTATTTGCTTTTCGATTGGGATAAGCTCTGCCCTGCATTTCACAAGACTAAGCATTGTCTTGTTAACATCATGTTATTGCATATCATGGGCTGAAATATCGCCAATCTATCCAAAGGTGTGTCTAAAAGGCATCATCCTCATAGCCAGAAGACATCATGCCATGGCCTGATGATCTCTCTCAATTTTGCATATCATTATTCAAAGGTGTCATGGTTCGAAGTCACCATCCTTATGGCCCGAGAATATCATTTCATGGCTTGCGAATCTCTGACTAAACAATCCATGGCCTATGCTGTCATGGTCAAAGGACATCATCCTTAACCGTCAAACGAAAACATTCATAGTCCAACGGGAACTTACATCATGTTTTAATTTATGCACAGTATACGCTCGTATTGCTTCTATTTGCAGTTAACCCAGCGAGAAATGGCTATCTTACTAGGAGAGATCCCGCTCCAGTTCTCCCAGCCATATCAAAACCCACCATTCCTGTAAATTGTTCACTTACCCGGCCCTAGATGTTGTGCCCGCTCTCGAGATGACTTCACCAGTATACTTCGCCGATGAATCCAGAACTACATAGGGCATGATTCCTATAAAACAAGGGATATGTAGGCAGATCAGAAGCCAGAGTGCGGCCTAATCTTTCTAACCGTTTTGCTCGGTCAAAATTGGCCATCATTTCTTTACCCGAAAAATCTTTCATCCTTCCCCGGTAAAGAGGGACACCTGTTAATACCCAAATTTTTTTAGATATTTTTAATGCATAAATACTTTCAAAATAGCATATATATGCATATCTAAGCATACACAAGGTGTTTATCATTTTTCTATAATTTTGAAGTTTTTGAATTGATTTATTTCTTCCTTTTTATTTATAAAATTTCCAATAATTATCCGTCAAATTATTGTTGTGATAATTTAACCATCTAAATCCTATATTTATGCCAAACTATTGCTTAAATATTTTTCGTGCATTTTTTATAATTTCATTTAAATTTTTTTAAAGCCAATTTACATGTAATTGCAATTTTAGCCCTATTAATGTACAATTATGTTTTATATGCATAAATTGATCGTCTATATTTTTTAAATGTTAAATATCTATTTTAAACATTTTAGTACATGAAATTATTTTTTCAGAAATCATCTATAATATATTATAAATTATATATGGTTAAATTGGCTATTTAAAACTTAGACAAATTGCATTTCAATTTTAGCCTCAATTAAACCCAACACCCAGACCAATTTCATATTAAATACTTGGCCCAGACCCTAATTATACCTACTCGACCCATGGCCCCATCAGATCCTAGTCGTTGATTTAAAAGATCAACAACCCTCGTTCGTTCTTTCCTTTTTTAATCCTAAATGACCCCCGACCCTAATCATTATCTACACAACGCCGCACAAAAATCCTCTCTACTCTCAATACACTCTCAACCTAACCCTAGACCTTCAACCTCTGACCTCCCATCTCCGGTGACCTCTCATCGTCTCTTAAGCCTCTAATGGCCTCTCTCATGCCATGTCTGCCTTCTCTAAGGTCTTCAAGGGCCCAGGGCCATGCCGACATGCATCTAGTGTTCATCACCTATCTATTCTTGGCTACTCCAGTGTGATTTCAAGTAAAATCATGTTATATTTGCTACGATCCTTGGGTTTCTAAGCTGGTTTCTTCATCTCTATATGGATTTCTCTCGAAACAATAACTTCTTTTCTATACCTCCTGGATCTGTACAGTTTTAGGATGATTTGAGTTTGTTTCTTTAATGTTTTACATTGTTCTTGAGACTCTTCACAAGAATCATTGATTTAAACTTCTATTTCGTGCATACTTTGACTAATTCTGTGATTTTACTACATCTTTAACTCGTCTATGTTGAAAGCCCTAATTTTCTAGGGTTCTTTCATTGGTTCTGCGTCATAGCATGACTGACTGGTTCTCATTTTTGAGTTTCTATGACTATCTTGCCTCGAATATGCTTCTACTGAGTTTCTTAGCCTAACTTACATCAACACTATGTGCTTGTGTTTATCTTCACCATTCAAGACTTGCCTCGTTCTATCAGTGCATTTTAACCTTCATGTTTGCTAGAGTTATGTGTCGATCTCTGGTTATCCTTGTCTTACTCTATTTATATGCTAAAACATTGACTCATGACTCTCTTTGATTGATTTAGAGTTCCCTTGATTTGAAAATTTTCCTTTAGACCTTCGATTCTCTCTATTTAAACTTGGCTTATTTGTTTAATCATGGGAATCTATGTTATTCTCCTTAATTCAGTACTATTTCGAGTCCTTGATTTACTGATTTGCTATATGCTGATTCTCGATTATTTCTAGATTCTGCAACCTTATTTAGTTTTCTTACCTTATTTGGGTTAACCATTTTATTTGTTGATTCTTCACTAACTGTTTCCTTAACTAAAACCCTTGTGTATTTACCCCTAATTGTCTATTTTATGCCTAATGCCTTACTTCATTTCTTTCCTTTTTTGCTAATTACCGTCGGTTAATTAATTAAGGGAGTACTTGCATTGATTTGATTCTAATTAGTACATGGTTCCATAATTATTGCTTAACTTTGATTCTTGCCTTATTTTCTGTCTGTTTTAAAACTATAAATACCCTGATATTTCACTAACAAAACACATGAACACATTGGTGCAAAAACTCTCTCTCACAAAAAACACTCTTCTGCTCTCTTTTCTCTGGTTACTTGCTATTGTTCTAAGTCAGCCGGCTGCAAGCCAAGGCTGATTACTCTACTCTCATGCTCCTCACTTTGTGTTTACTAGCTTCTTTACTGGTAAGTTCTAATTTCAATTGCAGTCCCAAAACAATATGCTTCTCCTACTACTTCAATTTTTCATGTTTCTAATATGCCTCTATCTATGTTTTTGTTGTTCAACCTGCAACTAACATATCTACTTCGCTGTCTTCTTTACTACATGTTTCTGAATTTACCCCTTTAGGATTAACCTGCTGATGAATCTCTTTCTAGTATACTCCCAATATGACACCTTTCTACTTATGTTTCTCTGATTTCTGCTATGCACCTTCCTGTATAAAGTAGTTGGGCTATCCTAAGTTTGTTTGATTCTGTATTAACTCTGAAGTTCATATTGTACGTGAATCCTTTTAATTCTTTCTAGGACTTCTCTGATTATGTATCTATGTGAATCTTTGCCGACTATGTGCCCTATACTTGTCCCTAATCCCTTATTTCCCGTGAGTGAATATGTGTACCTGTTTGATTTTATGAGTGCTGATGAACCTCTTCTGGTTCTGTATTTGGTTTGATGTTTGTTTATCACCTTACCCTTTTCAAAATTATCTTATTGAATAACTCCCTATGTTGTTTTTTTTTATAAAACTATTTCAAACAGATCTCTTTTAACACTATTTTCTTACTAAACCTCTTTCAAACTATGTCAAGCCCTCTTACTTAACTCTTAGGACTTTAAGTTCTACCCCTCCAATGTGTGACTGCCTTGGGACATCTATAAGATCCCTCTGAACTCTGATGCACTGGAGCTGGCTGTTCCACACCGCACTTACTTAGTTTTGGTTATAATGTCTAGTTACGAGCACTGCCCTGTATCCTTGAGATCCTTAGGGAACTCTGACGCACCTAGACAATGATATTATATATGAAATTGGTATTTGAGGTGATTGGAGGTTTGGGGAAATCACTTGGGCCTGCTTCAGGCTCCCTATAGTGTAACATCTTCTTTTTCTAATCTATTTATGAAATTTGCTCATCAGGTTTGTAATAATTATTTGTAAACAAATATTGGGGTTGGCTAGTGAAAAGGGGAGGGTATTCATATATGTTATCAATATAAATAGATAGAAACCATGTCTTATGTTTACATTTTTCGTATGTGCATTAGAATCCATGTTTAGGACTAACACATTCCAAGCATGTCATACATTAGATATCATGTTCTTAGGTTTACTGTTTCAGCATCTCATTTTGGCATTCTTGCTATCACTTAGAAATCCTGTTTCTAGGATAAATGGAATTAAAACAAAATTGCTACTCCTGTACACGTGACATCATGCTCTACAATGCCATAACCTTTTATGCATTTAGAAATCTTGCTTTATGAAATTCTGCAACCATGATATGCATTTAGAAATCCTGCTTTAGGAATTTTGCATATAAATTGTTCTATACTTTATGTGTGCATACCATGTTTGGGATCTCGTTCATACTCGCACAGTCCCACCTAGCTAAACAACTTATGCTTGAAAAGGATATAAAACAGTCTCACCCGGCTTTAAACAAATTAGTAATGATCCTGTAAGACTTAGAACATCATATTTTTAGGTAAAATAACCCCTTCATTGTTTTAATGGTTCTGGTAATAATTGTGCAATATCTCACGCCTAGGCAAGCCTTAGGTAATCAAATTTCTTATAAAACTAGAAACTGCCTCTTTGTGTTTACTGCTTAATAGTTAATAGGCTTAAAATTAGTAGGAAAGCTGATTAGGGCCTCCGCTTCTAAGCTCATAAAATAAATCTGCATGTCTCTTGTGTTCTGATACTCACCTAGACATCATGTCTTAGGATCCTATCCAATAATACTGCCATTGTTTGTGTTCGAGTCGTGCTGTTTACATGCATTATCTGGGGAGGTAAACCTGAGCCTTTAATTGATTCTTTCCTACCTTTATTTGCTAAAGTCATATTTATTCTTGCCTATCACCTAGTATTTTCTCCTTTTAAACCTTAGGGGCCTGTCTAGAACTGCCTATAAGTGGAGGTCCTAATTTCCTCTAGGACCATTAAGATGTGATGGGTAACAACATGCATATAGATTGCTAAATAACACTCACTCAAATAGCCGATAAGGGTGTGAACGGTAGATATGGATATGATGACCGGTGTGCTAATGCCACGTGTAGCCCTTTTCAGATGAGTAATTACCGGGCATTGTACTGATGTGATCTTGTAGGATAACCAACCTAGGACCCCTCTTTTCCAAATTCCCTTTGCTTAAAAACTTTACTTTCCTTTTTACGCACCCAACTTGTTCAAATTCTGTATCTTATTATTTGAGTCATACAATGTCCAACATGCCTTTACATGCAATTATTTGTTTCAACTACTTATTTGTTAAGGGACTAATTCATGAATATAAATTCGGCCAGGACCCACCGTTGTGGACCGAGAGGGGTGCCTAACACCTTTCCCTCTAGGTTATTTTGAGCCCTTACCCTAAATCTCTGATAATGCAAACTAGTCTAAGAGTTAATCGCTCGAGGTAACCTAACGCACCATAATCTGTTAGGTGGCGACTCTTCAAATACCAAATTCCCAAAAGGAAATGAGTCAATTCCCCCATAAAATGTTGAAAATCGGGCTTCTCCCTGCAAGGAGGACAAAAGGGGCCGCGACAACCCCGGCATAGCTAACGTCGCAGTCTTAGCATGACAATCTAGAACAACTTGATATGGAGACAACCAATCCATACCCAATATCAGATCAAAATTAACCATACTGAGTAACAAAAGGTCTACTCAGGTCTCCAAACCCCCAATAGTCACCACACAAGACCGATATATGCAGTCTACGACAATAGTATCGCCCACAAGAGTAGATACATGAATAGATGAAACAAGAGACTCGCTGGACGTATCCAAATAATAAGCAAAATATGATGACACATATGAAAAAGTCATACCATGATAAAATAATACAGAGGCATCCCTGTGGAAAATTGAGAATATACCTGTGATCACAGCATCCAAAACTATAGCATTTGGTTTGGCAGGGAGTGCATAGAAACGGGCATGACCTCCACCTGATCATCCTCCCCCTCTAGAGCGACCCCTAGCTGACTGACCTTCACCCTAACCTGGCTAGGCGGGTGGGGAAGTAAATAGTGCTAAAGTCGAAGGCTGACTCCTCTACTGAGGCAGACCCCCATGACATCGAGGATACTACCTCTATATATGCCCAAACTCCCCCACTCAAAACAACCCCCTGATATTGATGATGGCGACTGAAAGGAACCCCTAGTACTAGGATAATTGGTAGAAAGACATGGCATAGAGGATCCCTGAACTGATGGAGCAGGGGACGAACTATGTGTTGGGAGGGAACTAATTGATGCATGGCCCTGATAAGAACTGTGAGAACCATGGCCTGATGATGCACCACGGTGAACTGGTGAGCTGACTGAGCATGTCTGATTTGACGTCCTCTATCGTGCTTTCACCGACCCCCATGAGAAGAACCACCGAATCCACCCTATCCACGAGTCCTCCTAGCCCCCCTCTTAACTATCTCCTAGCCACAAACCATCTCAATCTATCGAGCAATGTCAACGATGTCATCAAAAGTAGCACCAGACACTATCACTCTGGTCATAAGTAGACGCAGCTGAAAAGTTAGGCCATCTATAAACCTCGTAATCCTCTCCCTATTTGTGGGAACCAACCAGATAGCATGACGGGCCAACTCCGAGAATCATATTTCATACTGCATCATATACATCTCGCCCTGACAAAGCTGCCCAAATTACATGTATAGATCCTCATTGCGGGACTGAGGTACGAACTTCTCCGGAATGATGACGGAGAACTGCTTCCAAGTAAGGGGTGCTATGCCGACCGATCTACGCCTCTCGTAAGCCTCCTACCAACTGAATACAGCCCTAGAGAACTGGAAGGTAATGAATGAGACCCTACTAGTCTCCAGAATGCCTAATGTATAGAATAACCTTTGAAATTTATCAAAGAAACCTTGAGCATTCTCACCCTCTGCACCACTGAAATATGGAGGCTGGAGTATCCCAAACATCTCCAATCTCCGGTGCTCATCCTCAGGCATGGAAGGAACCACAGAGTCCTAAGCAGCTGTAACCGGCTGGGTTGGTAGTGCCCGGTGTCTGGAGTCCCTGAACAACTTGCTCCGGTGTATGGGCGGCGGGAGTCTGAGTGCCTCCCCTAGCATAAGATGTAGCTACGGTTGTAGAAATAGAGATTGCCTGAGCATAGCCAGTACACACTGATGAAATCTGAGCTATGGCCTCCTGAAGGCGAGGAATCACAATATGCACAGGTGGTGCCTGAGCTGGTCTCATTGGAGCATCTGCGATTGGGACCCGGTCTGGAGCAACTACAGGGTCTACAGGTACTGCCCCAGCTGTTGTGCGGCTTACTCCCCTACCCCTACTACCACCTCTACCAAGAGCTCGGCCTCTCGCGGCCCTAGCTGGTGGAACTGGTTGCTATCCATCCAGACCTGTAGCTCGTGTCCTCACCATTTATGAGAGAATATAGTAACAGAAGTTTAGTTACCAGTATCAACAAATTAGCATGATAAGAATTCAAGAATGTGAAGTTTCCTAAGGGTTATGCAGCCTCTCGAAGATAAGTACAGACATCTCCGTACTGATCTGCATGACTCTACTAAACCCACTCATGACTCCTGAGACCTATGTGACCTAGGCTCTAATACCAACTTGTCACGATCATATAACTAACCCTATCCCGATAGAGTCTAACGTGGTACTAGGCAAGTCGACACATTACCAAAACAAATTGATATGCTCATTTCAAAGATAATACCAAAGCTTTTTCATATAAAATTGTCATAAAGGAGTTCAAATCAAAACAAAAGTGCAGAAAAGGAAGCCCGACAACGGGGTGTCACTAGTCATGAGTATCTACTATAACCATCTGACAATATCAAGACTAACATAGTCTAGAAATAACTGAATATAACTAAAGGAAGATAAAGAGGGAGGAAAGCAGGCTATGGTCGCCAGGAAGCTATCTTACTAACTCCACAAATCTGCAACCGAATACTCAACACGCGCTACCATGACAAAAAATGCCTGGATCTACACACAAGGTGTAGGAAGTATTGTGAGTACACTAACTTAATAAGTAACAATAATAAATAGAGACTGAGAAGTAGTGACGAGCAATAATGCAAGTAAAGTTCATACAATAGAAACTTACTAAAATACGACACACTTTTAAAACTATAGTTTGAACCAAATCAATTTGTTTGAATCCATTTCCAGTAAAATTAATTTAAAAATATCTTTCAACAGTTTTAAAACAAAGGCTAAATGCAAATGGTAGCGGAAATGATGAAATCATAAACAGCCCCTTGGGCTAACCTCACCATCGCTCATATACAGCCTCTAGGGCAAACATCACCATCACGCATGCTTCCCAGTCGCTCGGTACTCGCACTCAGTAGGTACATGCGCTTACTGGGGGTGTGTGCAAACTCTAGAGGGACTACTTCCGCCCAAGTGCTATATCAAGCCAATCATGGCATAAATCAATGAGGCCCTCGGCCTATATAAAACATGCTACAGCGTGCAGCCCTTTCCCACAAATATCCTCACCAATCAAGCCTTCGGCCTCTCTTAGTCATAAACCTCTCCAGCCTCTCGGATTCTCAAAAAATTAAAGTATTAAACACAAACAACATTTATATGATGCATCAAAATAGAGTAATAGAGTGTGAGTTACGTATTAAATAAGTATAGACATGACAAATTATAGATTTCCAATCGAAAACAATGAGAGGATAGCAAGAAAAAGACCTCTAAGGGTCAAAACAACACTGGCATAAGGCCTAAACATGGCATCCAGCCTGATTTACAGAAATTCTTTCTAAAAAACGTAAGAAGCTTGTAGTTTCAACAAAATATTCAACTTAAAAGTTGATATGGGATAGACCAAGTCTCAATCCCCAATGGTGCACGCCCACATGCCCATCAGCTAGAATGTGCGTCACCTCAAAAATAGTCGCATGACATAAAATCGGGGATTTTATACCCTCAGGACTAGATTTATAACCATTACTTACCTCAAACCAATCAAATCTCTACTCTGCAATGCCTTTGCCTCTCGAATCGGTCTCCAAATGCTCTGAATCTATTCACAACGCTACAATACCATCAATATATACAAAAGGAATGAATTCTACAAGAAAAACTACTAAATTTGACCAAGAACCCAAAATTGGTTCAAACCTGGTCCCCAGGACCACGTCTTAAAATTCGACAAAAGTCACAAAACTAGAAAGCCCATTCACTCAGGAGTCCATACATATGAAATTTATCAAAATCCAACTGCATTTGGTCCCTCAAATCCTCAACTCAAGCTTTCCAAAGTCCCAAGACCTAACCCCTCATTTTTACCCCTAATTTCCACTAATTAGTTGATAAAACAACATGAAAACACCATATATAAGAGTACTAGATCTCAAACAACTTACCTCACTGAAAACCCCTTGAATCTCCCTTTGAAATCACTCCAAAAGCTCGAAAAATCGACTTGAAATTTGGGGAAATGAACCAAAATTCACGAAGTATGCTATTTATACTTTCTGCCCCAGGAATTCCGGACCTGCGGCCATATATCATCTCCTGTGGAACCGCACATGTGGTCATTTCCTCGCACCTACGGAAACCCTTTAAATTCTCAAAGCCGCATCTTCGCCCCAAGTCTCGCACCTGGGATCGCAGATGCGGCCAAATCTTACGATTTTTTAGACCCAGCCTTGGCCTTCCATTTCAAAATGCACCTGTGGTACCCACTCTGTAGGTGAGGAAACACCAGCAGCAGCAGTAGCTTCAGCTACATTATCCAAATTCTAAACTCTCCATTAGCCATCCGAAATAATCCCGAGCCCTTCGGGACCTCAAAAAAACATACCAATAAGTTATATATCAACATAAAAACTTAGTTGAACCTTCGAAACACTCAAAACTACATCAATACACCAAATTATCCTCGAATTCAAGCCTAAGAACTTCTAAACTTCCAAATTTTGCAAACGACGCCTAAACCTACAAAAACACGTTTGAATGACCTCATATTTCGCACACACAACACAAACGATACAACAAACCTACTCCCACTTCCAGGATTCCATTACAACCCTGATATCAAACTTTCCACTACCGACCAAGATCGTCAAATTTCAAACTTTTGCCAGTCCAAGACTAACTCTACCACGGACATACGAATCACACTCCGGATGCACTCTTAAGTCCAAAATCATCTAACGGAGCTAACCAAATCAGAAAAACCCAAAACCAATATCGTGTACTCATAAGTAAATATCAGGTTGACTTTTCTAACTTAAGCTTCTAAATAGGAGACTAAGTGTCTCATTCCATTTTGAAACCACTCCAGACCCGAACCAACCAACACAATATGATAAAAAAAGGCCGAAGAAAACAAAAGGGAGGAGTAATTAGGAAATCATGGCTATAAGTCACAAAACGACCGGACGGGTCATTACAAGTTTTGGATTCACGAGCATTAGTTTGAGGTGTTCAAGACGCTTTTGGAGCCGGTTATGGAACTTTAGAGCGAGGAAAGTCTCCTGTCTAACCCTGTGAGGGGGAATTTACCCCGTATGTAATATATTCTTATGTGTTACATATTATGGGAGCTACGCACGCATGAGGTGACGAGTGTCCGTATATATTCTAGAATTCCTGATTATGTCCGGGTAAACTTATGTCCACACCACGCTATAGTTGTACTCTTTGAGTTATCTTTGCTCGTTTAATTCCATTATTTTGCATTATGAATTTATACTAGGCTTGCGTGGTGTGATAGACTTGTTATTATAGATATTTGATGGGCTACATGATTAGCTGTGGAATAATTGTACTCTCTTTAAGAATTTCTCCTACATTGTGCGTCTTTATCGAAAAGGGTCCTTATAGTTCATAACTCACATGTTTATTTGTGAGTAGGGTCAAACACCCAATAAAGCTTCTTATTCTAATGGGATCAGGTTATTCGCCTCGGCATTGTAATAGATACATCTATGATCCGTGTCGTTCGACCCTCGGCATGTGCATATTTTATGGGATCGGATCGTTCGCCACAGCAGGATTATGTGCCACACTCTCATGGGAGCAGGTCGTTCACCTCGGCAATATAATAGATGTATCTATGGTTATATACCAGATTATGATGGGATTGGGCCATACACCTCAGTATTTCTATAAAATACTCCTATAGGATCGTGCGTAATATATGTCAAGAGGCCAGTGCATTGGGAAATTTTCCTGATTTGAATTATGACAATCAATATGGTGAGGTATATATATATATATATATATATATATATATATATATATATATATATATATATATATATATATATATATATATATATATATATTCTCCGATTAAGGAGGTAACTGTTAATCAAGAGTTTAAGTTTATGGTTGAGAGGAGGATTGTACCACGCATTTACACTTGTTTATTTTGTTTGACACTATGCCACATAGTTGTTTACTTCTAACTGTATATGTCTTATTGGACTACTAGTAAATGTCGATGTTGACCCATTGTCACTACTTATTTGGGGTTAGGATAGATACTTACTCGGTAAGTATTGATTTACGTAGTCATACTGCACTTGTTGCACTTCTTGTGCAGGTATACATAAATGTTTTTGGTGGTCGTTGGGTCTAGAGGTGAGGCTATTGCGGGGACTTTACAGTGAGCTTCATTTCCTTGATACAATCCGTAGCATACAAAGTCTTTATTAGAGATATTTTTATTCCCCGTTTATAACTTGTATTTCAGATGGATGGTGTATTAATTTTGTACTCATTAATAGATGCTCATGCACTTGTGATATCGAATTTTGGGGGTTCTAAAGGGTTGTTCATTACTGTAATTCGTGTAAATATTATCATTTACCTTGTAAATTCTATTTCATACTATTTACATAGTAAAAAGTATGATTTCAAATACTAAAATGAGTAATTAAGTTAATCATTCACTATTGGCTTGCTTGACGACGGTGTTAGGCGCCATCACAGCCTTTAATGGATTTTCGGTTGTGACAGCTTGGTATCAGAGCACTAGGTTCACTTAGGTCTCATGAGTCATGAGAAAGTTTTGTAGAGTCTTGTCGATTGGTACAAAAATGTCTATACTCATCTTCGAGAGGCTACAGGGTTGTTAAGAGCATTTTCCTTCTTGATTCCTCATCGTACGATTTTATTCCTTTGAGGCTTATGCCTTTATTTCCTTTCTACTCAATCATATGCAACGTGAATAGCTTGTTATAAATTTGGCATTGAGGAGTTGTAGTGCCACTGCAGACATGGTGCAGTATATTTTTCCCTGCTTATTCGGGAAGGCTATTATCAATGCCTTATGGAATGACATTTTGTTATTTCAGCTCAGTATTCGTATATACTATAGTTTTGAGGCTATAAATAGATTTTTATGATGTTCATGCATTGTTATCGCACAATGTTCATGTAATAGTAGGGTTCTTGTTAACATGTTGAGGTAGTAAATGACTCGAAAAGAGGATTTCTCTGTGCATGGTTTAGAGGTTCAGAATTTAATTCAAGTGGAGTTAAGGCAATCGTACTGTGGATGTTCAGGCTTTGGTTTATAGAGCTACGAGACTTGATATTTTAAATTGTGGTGGAATTCTTATTTGTGAAGTGGTGGTCATCCTTGCCTGAGCGCATTAAGGCTCGACAGAGTTATGGTTTTCTTGATTTGCCTTTGGGTCAGGGAGTTGTGAAATGGTGCCTGAGAAGCGATTGTTAGATATAGTAGTGTATGGTAGTTTTACAGTTAAATCGGTGCTTCTAATCTTAATAGCTTGAGTAAGATGATCTTCGAGAAGGCTCGGAGTTGGTAGCAATTTATTAATTCAGGTGCTACATACGTGGATTTTGATTTGAGGTAGCATTTGGGTAGCGAAGGATGAGGAAGGACTTTGTGGAAGGTGTATCGCAATGTTTGAATTGCTAGCATGTCAAGCATGAAAAGCCTAGGTCGAGAGGATACTTAAAGACTGTGGTTTAACCGAAATGGGTGTGGCAAAGTAGCATATGGATTCTGTGGTACTTGTTTGAAGAAAATTTGGACGATTTGGGAATCATGGTGGAAAACTAACTAGGTCTATGGATTGTACTTGGGATGGTGGATATTGTACCGAGGAACATTTAATATGGCGGAAAGGAGTTTGCTGGAAATGAAGGTGGTGTGAAAAGCTTGATTATCATTGGTATGCAACATGACTTTCAGTTGATGTCGATAGGGAAGGGACGAAATTTTATAGTTGGTGGACGAGCATGGGCTTAGGAGGGGTTTACTAATTTTTGTGGTAGTTGTACCCTGTGCAACGTCATTGGGAAATGTTGGTAGGGAATCCCACATGTGAGCTATCTCCTATAAGCAGGTTGGTTGTTGCGTGATTTTGATGGATTTTCTACAAAGAGTTCTACTTACTGCCCGACAGAAGGTTGAGTATGCGATTGTTGCTGATAATTCAGAATTTTCATGAAAAGTTTAAAAATAGACGACGACAAATTTGGCAGGTTGAAGGTACGAGAACATGGTAATTGAGAAGGATAATTCTTTAAAGGCTCTAAATTTATGTGAGGGTAGCTTAAAGCTTTGCGGGGGAGCCCACCGTCTGCAATTGGATCGCGTGGTTGTTTAGTTGTGTGGCTTTTGGTTATCGGTGCATCGGTTCATGTGCATATTTTGGGAAGACTCTTATTGTATGCTTCTTGTGGATGTTATGTACAAGGAAAAGAATTCAGCTGGTTGCTTCTTTGAGAGGGTGTTCATGTGATAGCAGAGCGTTGGAGTTTTGTTATATTTGGGACTATGTCAGAGTGGATGAATCCCAACAACGATCCTAGTGGGTTCAAGAATTTAAGGTGCGGTGTCTATGGATTTCTAAGTTTGTTATGTGACTGAAGATCGTGATTTTGTAGTAGAGTGTGAGGAACACTTTGGGAAATTTCTATGTTATCATTGGATCTGCATGGCAATATTGGAGAAATGGGAGAAATAACTTCGCATTCGCAGAAGATCTAATCAATGCATGTGTACCAGTTAGAGATACTATAGAGTGCACAAGGAAGGTAAGAGATGGCTTATGGGTATTGAAATGATGTGGTCTCGCAATTTGTGCTGCTGGGGATGAGTATTGATCGGGATTCGTTATATGATTGAAAAGAAGTATTGATTTTGAGGGAAAGTGAAGGATAAATTGGAAGAAGGTGAGTCAACCTAGTAGTAGTTTGGATCGACATGTTTAAGGAAATGATCGACTCCTTCAGTATGGTAAAAATATACAGGAGATTTCTAGTTGTACGTGCAAGATAGGCAGCCTTCACGATTTGAACGATTTGGAGGAATTTAATTCCAATGGTTTTGTTATATGCAAATGGATCACGGAAAAGGTATGGCAGTTTTGACTAAAATGGAGGTTTGATTTCCTGTGATTACTGGAACTTGGCTGCGCGTTGCAATTGTTCTTCTAAAATAAGTGGAGTGAAAGGGGGTTCTAGCCGATGAAGTGTTTTTTTAACTTGTGGTTTAGGGGATTTTGACGAAATTCTTGGACTCTTACGTAGCAACATTATAGGTGCAGTGAACGGTATGGAGATTGGAAGTTAAGGATCAAGGTTGCCATTCGGTTTTGATAAGTATACTACTAGTATGTGCAGTGAAATGTTTAAGGTGTTCGGAGTATGTGTGCATTATTTTCTGGCAGTCTGGTGATGGTTTGTTTTATGGTGTCATATGAGATTGTGGTCAGTGTTTGGGGTGGCTTATCACCTGAGCAGTTGGTACTAGGTGAGACGGGGTTATTAGACATGAAATCGATGCGATCAGATTTATGTAAGTTATATTGAAAGAGAATGTCATAATTCAATTTAGAATGAGGTAACGTCTCTTGTGAAGCAGAGAAACTCTAGGACTTATTGATTTGATGGGTGGTTACGAGTTCCTCCGCACATTTTTTATCATGAAAGTATTGTGCAGATTGAGACCGGGGTTATACGTATGAGGTATACTATGAGTATCAGGTCAGTGAATTTGCAGTTGTTGTGCTTGGAGGAGGTTACCATGGGCAAATGTGTTATGCAGTGCATTGTGTGATGTCAACATGGGTGCATGATCATGTGCAGGTTCAGCGGTGGAGATTGATACGGTGTTCGTATGTTGGAATATTACCTGATAGAGAATTCGGATGTAGGAATTTGGTTCTAAGGCTTGTCGGATAAGTAAAAAGGGAGTATCTTCAGTATGGCTTGAGAAAATGTACTCACATGGGTTGTGGTGGCACGGGTAGGTGCACGGGGTGTTAAACAATGATTTTGGGCAACTATGGAGAAGTTTTTGGCATGTTCGAGGACGAGCATATGTTTAAGTGGGGGAGAATATAACGACCCGGCCGGTAGTTTTGAGCTCCAGCATGTCGTTTAGCTGTTTAAGGCCTTGAGTTGTTTCAACTCATGTACCATAACTTGTACGTGTGGTTGGGAACGAGTTTCGGGAAGTTTGGAGTTGTTTTCGGAAGGAAAATTCTTAATTCGGAAGCTTTAAGTTAGAAGAGTTGACCAAGATCTAACTTTTGAGTAAATGGCCTCAAAATCAGGATTTAAAGGTTCCAATAGGTTCGTATGATTATTTCGGACTTGGTCGTGTGTTCGGGTTGAGCATCGGATGGACAGAGCATTTCGGTGCTGATTGTGGAATTTGGTGTTAACGATGTCCGTTTGGGATTACGGGCCTTGAAATAGCTTCGTATTGTGATTTATGACTTGTGCATAAAGTTTGGCATCATTCCGAAATTTTTAAATGTGCTTCAGGCGCATTCGTCAAATTTTGAATGCTTGAAAGTTAAAAGAAGGATTTTATTGTCGATTCATGGTTTTGATGTTGTTTGGTGTGATTTGAGGCCTCGATTAGGTTTTTATTATATTTTGGGACTGATTTGTGTAATTGGACGGGGTCCCGAAGGCCTCGGGTGTATTTCTGATATGTTTAGGTTGTATCGCGCACTTATTTGATATTTTAATATCGTTTCATTGGACATAAAGGGTACCATATTTATCAAATGACCTTGTATTTCTTATTAGATTGAACCATTACATCCATATTGTAATTACGGAACCATAGCAACATGAATCGTCAAATTCTGAGGTCGTACGAGAGAGTTATGTACATCTCCATATCAGGAAAAATTACGGGTTTCTGGTGCGGGCTTTATTCTTCGCAAACACGAGGGAGGTCCCGTCAATGCGAAGAAGGAAATTTTGGTTCACGGACAACGCGAAAAATTTCTCTTCGTGAATGCGAAGGAAATTTTGGTTGACAGGCCGAGCATTTTATTATTTTGAGCATATCTTGAATTCTAAAGCTCTGTTTGAGGTGATTTTTACGGCATTGTTCTCGTCTCAACAAGAGGGTAAATATATGACTTTTATTTTTATGGTTTTCAATGATTGTTTTCGTTGATTATTATTTTTATCCGTGTTTGAATTGTAAATATTTGGATTTTGAGCCCCAAAGTTATGAGATGGTAAATGCTTGATTTGAGGGTCAATTCATGGATGAAATTGGATGATTTTAGAAATATATACTATATAAGTTATGGGTAATAATTATTTTCTATAATTTTCAGAATACGAGCACGTGGACCCAAGGGTTTACTTTATTGACTTTTCGTGCGGAGTTGGAAATTGCAATAAAATGATTAATTATGGGTATTAGAGAATATTTTTATTGGTTTGCACATTCTTTGACTAGTTTTGGATTGACGAGCATCGATTTGAGGTGTTAGAGAGTCTTTGGAGCCGGTTACAGAACTTCGGAGCGAGGTAAATCTCCTGTCTAATCCTGTAAGGGGAAATTTACCGTGTATGTGTTATATTCTTGTGTATTACATGTTGTGGGAGCTACCCATGTTTGAAGTGACGAGTGTCTATGCGTATGCCATAGTTTCTGATTATGTCTGAGTGGACTTAGGTCCACGCCATGCTATAGTTATACTATTTGAGTTATCTTTGCTCGTTTAATTTATTTATTTTGCATTACGACATGAGAGTAGACTTGTGTAATGTGATAGACTTGATATTGTAGAGACTTGATGGGCTTCATGATTATCCATGCAATAATTTTACTCTCCTTAAGAATTTCTCCCGCGTTGTGCGTCTTCATCGAAAAGCGTCCTTATAGTTCATAACTCACACGTTTATTCGTGAGTGGGGAGCTTCTTATTCTAATGGGATCGCGGTATTCACCTCGGCATGTAATAGATATATCTATGGTTAATGTCGTTCAACCCTCGACAGTGCGCACATTTTCTGGGATCGGGTCGTTCGCCTCGGCAGGATTATGTACCACACTCTCATGGGAGCGGGCCGTTCGCCTTGAAAATATGATAGATGTATCTATAGTTATATACCGGATTATTATGAGATCGCCCGTAAGCCTCTGCATTTCTATAAAGTACTCCTATGGAATTGTGCATAATATATATCAAGAGGCCGGTGCATCTGGTATTTTTTCTGATTTGAATTATGATAATCTATCTGGTGAGGTCCATTATATATATATTCTCCGGTAGAGGAGGTAACTGTTTATCAATAGTTTAAGTTTGTGGTTGAGAGGAGAATTGTACCACACATTTAGACTTGTTTATCTTTTATGTTACTCTACCTCATATCTGTTTACTTCTTACTGTATCTGTCTTATTGGACCATTAGTAAGTGTCGATATCGACCCTTCGTCACTACTTCTCTGGGGTTAGGCTAGATACTTACTGGGTACGCATTAATTTATGTACTCATGATGTACTTGTTGCACTTATTGTGCAGGTATACATATATGTTTCTGGTGGTCCTCTGGGTCTAGAGGTGCTGCTGTTGCGGGGATTTTACGGTGAGTTGCACTTCCTTGATACGATCCGCAGCATACAGAGTCTCCATCAGCGTTATTTATATTCTTCGTCTAACTTATATTTCAGACGGATGGTGCATTATTGTGGTACACATTAATAGATGCTCGTGCAGTTATGACACCGGGTTTTGAGGGTTCTAACAGGTTGTTTGTTATTGTAGTTCGTGTAAATATTGCCATTTACCTTGTAAATTTTATTTCATACTATTTACTTAAGAAAAATTATAATTTTAAATACTAAAATAAGTAATTATATTAATTATTCACCGTTGACTTGTCTGACGACAGCGTCATCACAACTGTTAGTAGACTTTGGGTCGTTACACTTAATTTACGAACAAGACAAATAATGACCAACAGAAAAGAATTATCTACACATGCAGATAGCAAAGAGGAGCTTCTATAATATTTTTGGTCGTGTGTTTGCAAGTACAGTGCTTGATTCAATATTGTATGACGAAGCAGCAAAAAAGCAAGCGACATGTTGCTCGAAAATCAAAGGGGTGAAATCCGATTCAGTTCACGGCCGACAGTTTTCTAGTAAAAAATATGCACTTATAAAACATTTGCAGACAACTTCTGCCATGCCCCCAAAGTGCCACGTTATAGTTTAGGAAACTTTATGTGATTAAACTTTACATGAAATAAACTTGCTTTACAAGGAACAATTTGAGATGAAATGTTTTGACTTCACCAAACATTTCATGTTCAGCCGTAGTGACTGTGACCTATCAGATAACACCAGATAAGTCTACACTCTACAGTATGTTCTACATTTTACCAATTATACACATGCAATATATATTTGTTTACGTGACTAAGAGAATACATAGAGTTGCGTGCTTGCATGTGAACCTGCAGAGCAGGTGTTTCTGACAAAAGGAGAAAAATATATTGGGAGACAGCATGATATATCTGAAACAGTAATATTCAAATCCTTTGAATATTTAAAGAGTAAGCATCGTAGAATGATAACTTACACAGAAAAAATTTGGCTAATTTGCCACCTCAAAAAATAGCGAGACTGCAGGTTGTATAGGTCAAAATTTGATATATCGATAATAAAGTATAATGAAAACAAAGGACGGGATCCGTTCACGATATGATCAAGTAGCAGGGGAAATCAAAATATAAAAAAACAAACTCATCAATAAGTCAAGGGATGTCATTATATAATATATATACATATCTTTTTTAAAAATTACCTAGCTAAACAGTGTAATTTTCCAACGAAGGGTGTCGGGTGACATCCCTTGGGTGTGTGTGGCTCCGCCACTGAATATGGCACTAAAAATTGCTTTTAAAATATTTTGTGCCAAAGACGGGCAGCTGCGATATGGAGGAACGGTAGCCTAAGTTCTAATTTAGACACAAGGAATATTCCCTAGAATATATTCCTTACTTTGTACTTTATAAGGTTTTTGGGAAATGTCATCTATAAATAGGAAGAGATAAAAAACAAAAAAACGAGATAGCGCAAAAAAATACTTCGTGTAAAGAGTGGACCTGAGAATATAAAAAATTGTCTCATTCATTGATTGCTGGGTTCGAATCGATATTTTTGATTCTATATTTGCGAGATCCAAGGATTCTAGAACTCTCAATTATTTCATTCATTCCACGTTGTTGTGAGGAGAAAGAATTGTTTGGATCACACAGCACCGAGGAAGTAAATCCTTCTCGTTCTGCTAGTAGCATTAATCTATATTCATTAATTAGTTATGCTGATATATTTATGAGCATTTAATCAGCTCAAACAAATTGATTGACATCTCTTGTTCTGCACATTTCGTTTAGCATCTGATCTAGAATTTATTGGGAGACAGCATGAAATATCTGAAATATTAATGTTCAAATCCTTTGAATATTTAAAGAGTGAGCATTGTAGAATGATAACTTACACAGAAAAAATTTGGCTGATTTGCCACCTCAAAAAATAGCGAGACTGCAGGTTGTATAGGTCAAAATATGGCATATCAATAATAAAGTATAATTAAAATAAAGGATGGGGTTGATCATGATATAATGATTGAGATTTGATTTTAAAATGTTTTGTGTTAAAGACGGGCAGCTGTGACAAGGTGGCAACAGTAGCCTAAGTTCAAATTTAGACACAAGGAATATTCTTTACGATATATTCCTTGCTTTGTACTTTATAGGGTTTTTGGGAAATGTCCTTTATAAATAGGAAGAGCTAGAGAACAAAAAGAAGACCGTACAAAAAGATACTTCATGGAAAGAGTTGACCAGAGAATATACAAAATTATCTCATTCATTGATTACTGGGTTCGAATCTATATTTTTGGTTCTATATTTGCTAGATCCAAGGATACTAGAACTCTCAATTATTCCATTCATTCCACGTTGTTGTCAGGAGAAAGAATTGTTTGGATCTCACAGCACTGGGGAAGTAAATCCTTCTCATTATGCTAATAGCACTAATCTATATTCATTGATTAGTTATGTTGCCGCGTTTATGAGCATTTAATCAGTTCAAACATATTTATTGACATCTCCTGTTCTGATAATTCCTTTAGCATCTGGTCTAGAATTTATTATCCTTAATTAAGATTCGCCTTCTTATTATTATAAATTAGTTTAACCAACGAGTTTAACAATTTTTATGAAATAATTTAGCGCCATATGTGGGGACTTTTGGTTAAAATTTTAGTTTCTTCTAGATCATAAAACAAGGATAGCCATCCTTTCCTCACTTTGCATAAACTAACGATGGCAGGAAAAGGAGATACAAGACAGAAAGTAATAGCAGACGACACTACTAATATTCTGAACACCATCAACGAGGATGGTAGAGAAGAAAATGAGAATGTGACGCCAAACGTTACGCCAGGCGAAGTGATTCACCTCCTCCTCATGAAAGTGTAACCGCTTCATGTAAAATAGGAGCTTCCACATCCACAGCTGAGGAAGCACCACCGACAGTGAAAAAGTTTTTGGAAGAGTTGTTCACAAGCACCCTCAGTGACATACTTGACAAGTCCGTTCAAAAAGCGAACCGAAATGTCACACCGGCAGATGTCATAACGATCACTGATGAGCAACCAGCTCCCTCAACATGTAACACTCACACCATTGTTGATGCAGGCAATAACACACTGGCAGCCATTTTAAGGAAAATAGAAGAAATGGAAAACAAAAACAAGATACTCTGTGACCAGATGAGAGAACATCAAGAAAGGGTCGATAAGATAGCGGGAGTTCCAAAATTGCTACCAAAACGAGACGTCGGCCGATTCCCCGAGCAACCATATAGCGAGGAGGAAGCCTCGATTGCCATACCTAAGACATTCAAAATGACATTGTATTTTAAAATATACGAAGGTACCACAGACCCAGAAGACTACATCATTCACTATGTCATGGCAGTAAAGGGCAACAATCTATCAAAGGAGCAAGTACTATCAGTGCTACTAAAAATGTTTGGCGAAACCCTACTGGAGGAGCCCTAACCTGGTACTCACAACTACCGCCATGGTCCCTAACAACGTTTAAAGAAATGGACGATAAGTTTGTCACTACGCTAGAGCTAAGAAAGCGGAGCAACGAAGAAGCTATTAAGTAGGCTCATGAAAAACCCTCCCACCACTTGGGAAGAAATTCACAACACCTGTTGTGTCGAGCTGAGAGCAGGCGATGATGACCTCAATGGTCTGACACAACATTTAACATCAATCCAAATAGATCCAGGGAAGGACCGTTGGAACGATAGTCGAAGAGATTAGCCTTGAACACGCCTCAATCGAGATAGGCATCAACCCTATGTCAGAACCACCATTCCATCATCCCCTCGACTTATGGAAGGGTTGTCCAAGCTGCACACATGGACTCAACAAAATGAAAGAGGTATGCCACTACTCTTATCCGCTCATAATTTTTGCGTTTCCCCTTTAGAAGTGGTGTACGCGCTAGAGAAACTTGGCACAAAGGTGAAATGGCAGCAAAAAATAAAATCCGACCTAAGTACCCGAAAGTCGAATGTCCTTTGTGAATTTTACTAGGAGTAGAGTCATAGGATCGAGAACTGCATAGCCCTGTGGAAATAAGTGGTTAACATGCTAAATATAGGACACCTGAAGGAGCTAATGTGCGACCGAGAACGAGCCAACTTCGGCTGCGGACAGGAACAACACCAGGGGCCTCCGAATCTACCCTCTCCTACCTGCCCCATTCAAATGATCATCTGTGGAGGCAACGAAGTAGTAGTCAACCAGATAAAATTCACCACCACACACAAGCTGAAGCGGTCAATCACATACGACCGGTATGATGACCTCGAAGAAAGTATCATCTTCGACAAGTCAGATACCAACGGTTTAATTTTCCTTCACTCTGATGCTCTTGTCATTACCTTACGTATTTTAGATACTGATATTAAAAGAATAATGGTAGACGATGGAAGCGACACGTGTATTATCCATTCGCGAGTACTCATACAAATGCAACTCGAGGATAGGATAGTACGATACTGCATAACACTAATGGGCTTTAACAATGCAGTTGAATGAATCTCAGGAGAAATAACACTGCACGTCCTGGCCGGTGAGGTATCACCTTGGAAACGATGTTCCGCGTTATAAACCAACATACAGCTTACAATGTGATCATCGGACAACCATGGATACATGCCATGAGGGTCATCCCGTCTAGTATATACCAACTAATCAAATTCCCTACCCCGTAGGGAATATCCAGTATCTGATGCGAACAACGGACAACCTAAGAGTGCTAACGTATTGCTCAAGATTGAACATTCACTCAACAACTAAAAGGAACAAGCTCATAAGCATAGCAATTAACAAAACTGGGGTCCGAGGCAGTAATCAGAAAGACATTATTAAGGACCCCGACATCGTGGAGACTGCAGGATCGACAATAGAAGATCTCGACCCCGTACATCTAGATAGTAGCGACAATAATAAGAGGGGATATACAGGCTAAAAGCTCTCTGAGCCAGGTAAATTTAATGAATTTTTAACCAATAACGTCGATCTGTTCAACTTGTCTCATGCAAATATAATAGGGATCCCAAAAGACGTCGCCACACCCAAATTGAACGCCGATCCATTTTACCCCCAATGAGACAAGCAAGAAAAAAATTCAACACCGCAATCAATGAGGCTGTTAGCGAGGAAGTGGATAAATTACTCGCTAACGGCTCCATCCGAGAATCAAAATATCCCCAATAGGTCTCCAATGCTGTCATGGTAAAAAAAAAAGGGGAAAATGGTGAATGTGCATGGATTTCACAGACCTAAATAAGGCCTGCCCAAAGTACTCCTTTCCTCTACCTCATATTGATCATCTCATTGACGCAACGGTAGGGCACAAGTTGTTGAGTTTTCTAGGCGCCTACTCAGGCTACAACCAAATCCTCATGGAGAAAAAAGACCCAGAGAAGACTACTTTCATCACCCATGAAGTAACATACTGCTATCGAGTCATGTCGTTCGGCCTAAAGAATGCAGGAGCGACTTATCAAAGACTAGTAACAAAAATGTTCAAGAACCAGCTCGGCAAAATCGTGGAGGTTTACATAGACGACATGTCGGTAAAATCAAAAAGGAAGGAAGATCATATCGACCATCTGAAAGAAGCCCTCGAAATAGTGAGGTTGTACGGCATAAAACTGAACCCCAAAAAATGCGCCTTCGACATAACTTCAGGAAAATTCCTCAGGTTCTTTGTATCACAAAGAGGCATTGAGGTCAATCCTGACCATATCAAAGCCGTTGAGGGAATATCTGAAGTGTTAACAGGAAGAAATAGGTACAGAAACTAACAGGCCGCATAGTGTCCCTATCAAGGTTCATCTAGCGATCTTTTGACAGGTATCATAAATTCTTTAACGTTCTCAAAAAGGATAATGAGCTCCATTAGAATGTAGAATCTATCAAAGCCTTAAGAGAGCTAAAGCCATAATTATCATCTCCACCGCTACTCGCCAAAGCAGAACCCGGTGAGCGCCTCCTTGTATATCTGGCCACGTCAGAAGCCATGGTAAGCACATTATTTGTTCGTGAGGATGAAGGTACGAAATCTCCAATCTATTACATTAGCAAAACTCTGGTCGACGCCGAAACAAGTACCCTAACCTTGCAAAATTGGCTTTGGCATTGGTCGTAGCTTCACAAAAGCTCAGACCCTATTTTTAATGTCACCACATATCGGTGGTAACAACCTTTCCCTTGAGAGGAATCCTGCAAAACCCGAACTGTAAGGAAGATTGGCCAAATGTGCCATAGAATTGAGCGAGCATGATATAACGTATCAGCCATGAACAACAATAAAATCTCAGGTACTCGCCGACTTCACCACAAATTTCAACGCAAAATTAATAACAAAAGTCAAAAAAAGAAATTTCATAGACCTCGTTCGATCTGCCCGACCTATGGGTCATATACACCGATGGCGCATCCAACACGTCAGGATCTAGACCTGGACTCGTACTCGAAGTCCCAACAGGCGAAGTTATTCGCTAGTCCATATGGTGCCCTCATATGACTAACAACGAGGCCGAGTATGAGGCTGTAATTGCAGGACTAAAAATAGCTCTAAATACAGAACACGCCGAGTCATCCTTAAATGCGACTCGTAACTTATCGTCAGCCAAGTCACAGGGGCTTTCCAAATGAAAGAGCAAAGGCTACAACGGTACCAGGTAGAAACTCATAAATTGCTACTAGAATTCGATGAATGCCGACTCGACCAGATACCTCAAGCATAAAACATCGATACAGACGGCCTGGCCAAATTAACGGCGGCCACCAAGAACCTCACCAAGGAATACATGGTCACCCTCCTACATTCATCAATAGACCATCTCGAGGTACACTCTATAAATTTGACTTGGGACTAGGGCAACGACACTATAACATATTTGCAGGAAGGAAAGCTTCCAAGGGACAAAGAAGAAGCCAAAAAACTTCAAATGTAGGCGACCAGATACAACCTCGTAAACCACGAGCTATACAAAAGGACGTTTGAAGGCCCCTTAGCGAAATGCCTAGGACTGAATCAAACAAGGCGCATACTCAAAGAAGTGCACAAAGGCTATTGCTGTGCCCATACCTACAATTGGTCCCTCGCCAGGTGCCTCATTCACACAGGATATTATTGGCCCGTAATGAAAAATAAAGCCACCGATTATGTCAGGAAATGTGAACAGTGCCAGAAATATGCCCTTATGATACACCAAGCGGGTGAGCACCTTCATTATGTCACATTGCCATGGCCATTCATCAAATACGGAATGGACATCGTCGAACCACTCCTAGCAGGGCGAGGTAATGTACATTTTCTTTTAGTTTTAATTGAATATTTCTCCAAATGGGTAGAAGCAAGTGCGTTCACCCAAATACGCGAACACAAAGTCATCACATTCATATGGAGAAACATCATATGTCGCTTTGGCATCCCCAAAGAAATCAGCTATGACAATGGACCTCAAATCACTAGAAAAAAGACCATCGAGTTTTTCGAAAAGTGGCATATCAAGAAAATACTCTCCACGCCATATCACTCGGCCAGCAACGGGCAGGCCGAGTCCTCCAACAAAACAATACTAAATATCTTGAAGAAAAAACTTTAAGATGCTAAGGGACTATGGTCGAAATTACTCCTAAAGGTATTGTGGGCGTACCACACCACGCTGAAAATAAGCATAAGAGAAATGCCATACTCACTAGTCTATGGGATTGACGCCATGACACCGGTTGAGGTCAGTGATCCCAGTATGATATAATAAAATAAAAGTGGGCAGAGTAACGATGAAAATAGAAAATAGGACCTCGATAAAGTAGTGGAACGAAAGGACATGGCATATGTAAGGATTGTAGCCCAAAAGCAACAAGAAGAATGGCGTTACAACAAAAAAGCCAAAGTATGACCACTTAAAGTTGGAGACTATGTACTCAAAGCTAAAACACAAGCGAGTAATGATCAAAAGGAAGGAAAATTAGGAACTAATTGGGACGGGCCATATAAGATCACGACAATAACAATCAAAGGATCTTTTCAACTAGAAATTATGGCCAGAAAACTACTACAAAACAATTGGAACATCGCCCATCTCAAATACTTCAACTTCGGAGAACAGATGCCCTACGCATCGTACTCCTTTTCACTCATCGGATTTTTATCCCAGTTGGATTTTCTCGGAGAGGTTTTTAATTAGGTGACAAAGGGGACGTCTCAAAGTTCAAGTACAATTCATCGCCCTACATGACGATTTCTTTTCCAGGCCGAACAATAAAAGGAATGGATACGTAAAAACTTCTCCAATATATGTAGAAATGGACATATGTAATATTTTCAATGAATAAAATAAAGCAGCACTTTTTAATCTCCACCAAGGTATTCTCCAATGAATGAAATAAAGAAACAGTCTTACTAGCTGTCATCTTACATTCGACCTCACCTGAATCGTTCTACTTCGCCCTCGCTCGAATCGTCTTACATTCGACCTTGTTCGAATCATTCTACATTCGACCTTGCTCGAATTATTTAAACCTTCGACCTCGCTCGAATCATTCTACATTCAACCTTGCTCAAATCATTCTATATTCGATCTCGCTTGAATCGTTCCACATTCAACCTCGCTTGAATCTTCTAAAATTCAACCTTGTTTATACCATTCTACATTCGAACTTGCTCGAATCATTTAAACATTCGACCTCGCTCGAATCCTTCTACATTTTACCTCGCTTGAATCGTTCTACATTCGACCTTGCTCGAATCGTTCTACATTTGACCCCGCTCGAATCGTCCTACATTCGACCTTGCTCAAATCATTTAAACATTCGAACTTGCTCAAATTATTTAAACTGATCCCGCTCGAATCGTCCTACATTTGACCTTGATCAAATCATTCAAACATTCTATCAACTATGCCAAGACACTACGCACAAGAAATTGAAAAGTCTTGAACTTCACCATATAGCAAACATAGAAAATATAACGACAATCTGGAAACACGTAACAAAAAGGTATTCATTTCATTACAACTCTCATAATTACAATACTTTTTATAAAGGAATAAGAGGTATCTTCACAAAAATAGAATGACAAAACAAATAAATATAATGGCTTTACGTCGCGTCATCCCCATTGGCATACTGGTCATTGTACCAAAAATTGAAGGCGAGCCTGTACGCATCATCATCAAAAATGTCCCCTCTAGGCGTACCGGGGTCATAACCACGAGCTTTACGGACCGCACGCGCTTTAACGTGTATATCCTCAAGCCCTGCCTCAAAAACTCTGCCATTAGCCGTCAGGGACTTGTACACATCAAGTTGAGCCTCTACGAGAACCCACATCTCATATAGCTCCCATGGCACGATAGGGTCAACAGGGGTGTGAGACAATGGCTGCGACTATCATCATACTTCCATAACATTCAAAGCAACAACCTGCTCATTCAATCCGGATAACTCTGCCTCTAGATCACAAATATGATATTCTAACCTGGCCACCTTGAGTGCTGATGTCTCCACTTCATTATCTTCCCTAGACATACAAACACAGAGGGCGTTATCTAAGGTCGCTGCTTTAGGCAGGACGGCCGCTCTATCTTTTTTTGCAAGGGTCAATTCCTCCACTTTGATACTCAACTCCCCTTAGAGAGATAGCCTCCGTTTTGCTCCGCTCAAGTTTAGCAGTTAAGGAAGCCACCCACGCTTGAAGGTCAGCATTCTCGACCATCACCCCCTTACTCGCTTCGAGCTCATCGTCTTTGGCATTAATAGCCACCTCGAGCTCGCTGCAGCGACCTATGGCTTTCATCAGCTCATCATCCCACTCTTTCAACTCCTCAACTTTCCTCGCCAAATCCTCCTCGTTCTATTTGAGCCCATCACGAAATATCTGAAACTCGCTATCCTGGTTAAAGACGTCAGCCAGTGTTCAGTGCTTAGTATGGTACTCTTTGTACCTGGAAATCATCCTCTTAAAAAGGGTCATCCTCCACTCCTCTCGCCGGTCACGCTCAATACAATTGGAGTTGGCATACGAAAGAAAAAAGTCTACACAAGCAGATTATACAGGAGAGGCAAAAGAGAAAAAAGAGGCACTTACTCGCAAGGCCATGCCAAAGATACTCGGTGATAGCTCGGCATCACTCATCATTTGTAGTGTTGTATTCTTAGAAGCCATGCATAAGGAGGCAAAGGATGGAACCACCCGCTCAGAGTTAGCCAAAAGGTTATGGCCTATAGGAATGATTTATGTTAGGACCTTCTGTCATCATCTCTATGTGAATGTTCCTATCTAAGAAGGCCCCTATCTCATCAAAGTCAATGTCTGAACCAGAGCCATCGTCTTCTACAGGTACCACTTCTTCTCCTTCAACCGCTGACGATGCACCGCCTTCTGTGATGCGTACAGGCTCCTCGCATCAATGTACCCCCTTGGTCCTAAAAGACCTCCCCTCCTTAATAGCATCTTCCATAAAAATGGCCCCTACGTCTGGCACACGTTCAGGCACCGCCTCTTGAGCAATAATTCTCTTTGGCTCAGTATCGGTGAAGACGGCCTTCCCAAGTTCCACTCTTCTCCTCTTTCTGTATGGTGATTCCTCTCCATTAGACAATTTGTCCACTAGATGATAGATAGGTCGGGATGAGATCTAATCTCATGCACAAATACTTTGAAGAGGGGGATCCCTTGTTAACAGAGCTTAAGTACGACCTCTACGGATAAACTCAGCCAAAGTAAATTACATCCCGACTGATGCAATAGCCTGGCAAAACGCTAGCACTGGAGCTTTCTTTTTTAAAGCCCATCGACCTCGCATCATAAGGAAGTCGTATCAACAAACTAATAACAAATAACAGAAGGCTGAAGCAATAATAATACTTACTAGACAGAACGTTCGGTCCAAAGCATTTGTAGAAAATTGCCCAATCACGAATACCCCTCATGTGGGGCAACACGCAAGCCACCCAGTCTTCAATACTGAAGACATGGGAGGGTGCATGCCTTTCTGCTAAAAAAAACAAAAACAAGCCAAAAATGAGAGGAAAACAAAAGGATGAAAAAAGGCCCAGCGTATGCAAAAACACTTACAATTATGGCCCACCGCTCGGGAAACCCAGTCAGGTTCACCACCAAATGTGTAGTTTTGATAAAAAAAAAGTACTTGTGCCAAAACTTCTGATTCGTCCTATCATCCATTCCGACTATCACTCCCGGGTCCCATAATGCTGCAGAGCTATCATAGTACCTCTATAACAACTTGGTGAGAATAAGTGCAATAAGTGGTGGACGTCGACCTCAGAACCAGCTAATTTCAGATTAAAGTGCATTAGGGTACCTAGAGAAGATAACTCATGTTGTACTAGTTTACATCATCAGAGATTGGGTAAGGGCTTGAAATTACCTTAAGAGGAAGGTGTTAGGCACCCCTCGAGGTCCACAATGGCGGGTCCCGACCGAACTTAACTTATGAATTAGTCTAATAAAGAAGCGAGAGGAATATTTAATAGGCATGGGGAGTGCTAACTTTTTTAGCCTAAAGGATCACCCCGCGCAACATAAATAATACTTCGTAACTCCCTCGAGTCGGGGTGTTACTCATATTATTCAGCAGGCACAGACTATCTTCTCTTGCTACCCGATTACTATCTTTAAGTTGTTACCTAAAACGCTCTATGTGTGCACTACCCGTCCCTTACTTATGGCCCTGGAGGTATTAGCACCTCTATTTGGGATAGTTCTTGATCCAGCCTATGTTTCTCAAAAATGTAAATGTCTAGTCGACAAGCAGAAACAATTAGGACTTTCAGATAGCAAGCAAATATAGGCTTATGTTGACCTCCACACATAAACAACAAAAAGCATGCAATTGATTCAACAAACGTTATTAACTTTAAAGTCCTACAAGCAGGATGTCTATACAAGAAAATAAATTGTATAGGGAATATTATCAAGGTGAGTGTTAAAACCTATTGTTTGCCTAGTGAATTTATCATCATGGTATGAGCAATTTAGGCAGTAATACATCATACTTATAAATCCAGAATCATTAATTCCTATAGGTATATTGCCTATGTGATTGCCAAGGGCGACTGTATTCAGAATCAATTGATAGAATTCTATAGGCATGATTTCTATGTGTAGCACTGACTTTATCTTGCAGAGATTGGTTATATTCCTTTTTAATCCTATAAGCATGATCTCTAACTGTTGTGTATGGGCAGACATTATGTTGATTGCTAGAAAATCGATCAAATCAAACTTCGAGTCCCTATAGACATGATTGATAATGCACATTTAATGGATTGATAGATACTAGGAGCAAGATTTATAATATGCAAACACAGTGTTAACACCATCAATGAAAATCCTATAGGCAAGATTTCTAAGCATAATATAGAACTCATACAGCTTTTGCAGAATTGACAGCATAATTAAATCCTATAGGCAGGATTTCTACCCAGTTTAGTAACAAAAAATAAGAAAAAACCCCCAACTTTATTAAATATCCCCAAAACTATTATTATAAAGTTATTACATACCATAATAGCAAATGAATTACATAATAGTAATAAGACACTATAGGGAGCCTTCGTTAGGCCTAAATAAACCTGGGAACCAAGCCTTCAAACCATAACAACTTTGAGGTACAACATAGTGATTTATTCATAGCAAATTAGAACCATGTTTCTAGTGTGTCAAAGTTTCCAAGGGCCTCAGGGACCTAGGGAAATGCTCACACCAGAACCATACGTTAAGAAAATAGCTCATAAGAGAGTGGAAAACCAGTCTCCAATGTGTCAGAGTTCACAGGAGTCTCATGTGGACCATGAGCAGCTCACACTGGAGTCGATGAGATCCTAAGGGACTATGAGTGGGGGTCTTAAAATAAGTAAATAAAAGAGGTAAGGGGCGACTTTTAACGCAGTTTGATTTCAGAAGAAACAAGGTCTAGAACACAGGATTGCAGGCAGAACTGCACCAAACAAGGTTATGCTCAAACACATAGTTCAAGTAAGTTAAAAAGGCTGGTTAAGCTAAACATTTATGCTAGTACCTAGCACAATGATTGTTTAATCACAGAAGAAATTAGGCAAAACAGTTAAGTTGACCAGACACATATGAAAATATGAAGAGTTAGGATTAATGAACCAATTTCATGCTAATAATGTTATAGGGATACTAAGTCCAGAACAAGTGTAAGATTAACAAATAGTGCATGAAAAAAATTTATGCATTATGCTAACTTATAAGAGGATTCATATTATTCAAAACAGTTTAATCCTAAGTTGACAGTGTTAACCATAAGATTAGAAGAGAGTCTTAGGAGCATAAAAAGTTGAATCATGCTAAAGGTAGGGTTCAGAACATACTATTAAAGCAACACTAATTATGAAACCGTGGAGAATGAAATGACAAGGGATTGGGGCTTTACTAGTTAAGAAAGGGAACAAATAGATATGCTACAGCAGCTAAGTTCCAAAATAACTTGTCCTTGGCTTTTAGCTGGCCAAAACTAGAGACAAATTAGCATATCATCAGAGTAAGAGAGATTAAGCTTTTAGTAAGTGTATGACTGTTCGAGTATGTCCTAAAACAAAGAGGGGAAAGGGTTTAAACAGTGTTCAATTTGGCAGAAAAATAAGTGAATAAATCAAACATACACAAATAAGGAATGAATATAATTCTAGAATCAATTTGAAGTCGAGTTCAATCAATTAGCAGGACATAACTGTGTGTAATCGGGCAAGTAAGTATTATACAGAAACAATCAACAGTCAAATGTAGGATCAACTAAGGTAAGGAAATAATGAGAACATAGTAAATCGAGCAAAATAAGGAAACATCAGTACCATGCAAGAAAGGAAAGATTAAAATCTCAGTAAAAGATTTCAAAACCCTAATTTTTAGGAAAACCATAAAATCAGCAGAGTAAAATAAGGTAGACAAGAGAATATTCAAAAGGCAAATAATAAAATTAGTACAATATCACATAATGAACCTAGGCAGGAGATAAAAAAATAACAGAATCAACTAAGATCTGAAAAACCCTAGTTTTAAGTAAACACAAATTCATAGAGGAATAAATTTGAAGGATTTGCTTTAATAAAAGAACATGACAGAGAGTTATTGAAGAAAACATAAGATTTGAACCAAATTTGGTTCGATTAAGGTTAAAACCCTAGTTTAGGTAAGTAAAAGATTTAACGGGAAATAGGTAGATTTGTGAGTAATAAAGTTAATACAGATGAAAAATAACATTAAAAGAAACTAAAGTTGAACCAAATCTTGTTCGAGTCAAAGATCTAAAAACTCTAATTTTAGGGTAAAATGAAGAATGGGAAGAATCTCAGAGATTCATACAATAAGAGACGAAGAATAAACAAAGAAGGAAAGAAAATGAGAGTTTGAACCAGATTCGGTCCAAAGTGAAGGAGATTAGCTTGCCATATTAGGCAAGCTGTTAGGTTATACCATAATCGAGTAGCCAGTAGCGAGAAAAGACCGATAAGGTAAGAAAATCACCAAGGCATTCCATATCTGGTTGGAATCAAAGGGGAATTGGAGGGGTTTTAGGTGATGACGCATAGGGTTTCAGATGAGAAAGGGGATGGAGACGAAAGCCTTTGAGGGCGGTGGGTAGGTGAAAATTATTAGGGCTAATGGGATTTGGTTAGTTAAAATACGAAGGTGTAACGTGGACAGTTGATCTTAGAGATCAACGGTCATGATTAAAGGGGGTTCTGGGTCGGGTAGTTTAATTGGCCTAGGGGTAATTAGTTAGGCATTTTATGTATTGGACTGGGTAATGGATGTGGGTTTGGGACTGAAACTAATTAAGAAAAAGGGCTAGATTTTAAATACCCAATTAAATTAGTAAATAATTTATAAAAAATAACTAAAAAATAACAAAAAATATTATTTGTGCATGAAAATGATTTAAAATAATTACTTAAAATTATAAAAATAAAAAAATCATTTTTACATAAATAGTGTAATTATGCATATATATGGCTATAATTGCAAAATATGCATTTTTAGCCTAAAGATGCAAAAACTAATGTATCTAAAAAAATATTTAAAGATTAATATGGATATATATGATGCAAAATTATATAATAAATTATTATAAAATTATTTATGATGTAATTGATAATTATTTATATAAATAATGTAGGAATAAATTGATTAGAGGCCTTTAAAATTATAGAAAATTATGAAAAAAATACTTGGTGATTCTCATGCACTATTTTGAAGACATTTATGTATATTTGAAATATGTGAGGGAAAAATTGGACATCAACACCTGCCCCTTTTTACCTGGGAAGAATGGAAGAGTTGTCGGGTAAAGAAATGATGGCCGATTTTGACTGAATGGGGTGTTGTTGAAAAATATAGGCCATACCCTAGTCTCTAAGCTGCCTACATATCCCTGTTTTTACACGAATCAGGTCGTGTATAGTTCTGGACCCAACGGTGAATTAAACGGATGGAATTATTATAGAAAAGTCATATGTTTTTAAAGGGATAGTGTCAGATGGATTGATGTGGAGTTATGAATGTGAATTTGAATCGTAACGGATGTATAGAAGGACATATTCTATGAACAATCGCGGAGTGAAGGAGAGTAATCGATGGGAGTCAGTTACGCTTAAAATAGTGGCAGGTTGTGAATGGTATGAGCAGAAACTGGATCGAAGGTTGCTCCTATTTGAAGAACAATTAACTTCTGAATTACCTGCAAACTTAAAACACAAAGCGTGCAAATATTTATCGATTACAGCGAGAATTGAAACATGATGCAAATTCCCTTTGGACCATGAAGGTTGTCTTTGGACAGTGAGGATAGCATCCTTAGACCATGACGTCCCGGGCCATGAATCATGAGATAAAGGATTCCTAGGCCATGAGAAGATGTTCTCGGGCCATGAGAATGGTGTCTCCGAACCATGATGCCTTTGAATAATAGTGTGCGATATTAAGAGATCCTCAAGCCATGAAATGATGTCTTCAAGCTATGAGGATGATGCCTTTGGACTATGACTCCTTCGGACGGAGATATGATGGATCATACGAGCAAAACAAGACAAATATTAGTCTTGCATAGGATCGGGACAGAGCTTAGCCCTGGAAAAGGCAAAATAGTGTTAGGTTTCAAATAGTGTAACATTCAGCATTAGACAAGGAAAGGAAGAGCTTAGCCTTATGTAGTTGGGGAGGTAGGGCTTAGCCTCATGCAAGATTTGAGACAGACTTAGTCTCATGCAAAGAGAATGCAATGCTTAGCCTTATGAAAATAGGGAGTCAGGTCTTAGCCTCATGCAAGATTTGAGATAGATATTAGTCCCATGCAAAGAGAAGGCAATGCTTAGCCTTATGCAAATAAAGAGGAAGGGCTTAGCCTCATGGAAGATTTGAGACAGGGCTTAGTCTCATGCAAAGAGAAGGCAATGCTTATCCTTATGCAAATAAGGAAGCAGGGCTCAGCCTCATTTAAGATTTGAGACGGGACTTAGTCTCATGCAAATAGAAGGAAATTCTTAGCATTATACAAATAGGGAGGCAGGGCTTAGCCTCATGGAAGGTTTGAGACATGTCTTAGTCTCATGCAAAGATAAGGCAATGCTTAGCCTCATGCAAATAGAGAGGCAGGGCTTAGCCTCATGCAAGATTTGAGATAGGGCTTAGTCTTATGCAAAGAAAAGGAAATGCTTAGCATTATAGAAGATTTGAGACAGGGTTTAGTCTCATGCAAAGAGAAGGAAATGCTTAGCCTTATGCAAATAGGGAAGCTGGGCTCAGCCTCCTGCAAGATTTGAGACAGGGCTTAGTCTCATGCAAATAGAAGGCAATGCCTAGACTTATGCAAATTGGGAGGCAGGGCTTAGACTCATGCAAGGTTCGAGACAGGGCTTAATCTCATGCAAAGAGAAAATAACAAATAGGAGGAGAATATTTCTTAGTTGGAGATATATCTACCCTTGGCGGCCCGGTTATTATGAAGGTAATCATTTTAAGGTGCACGTACTTTTGCTTATTCCTTATTCATGCATTCAATAAAAAATCGTGAGTTTTATGGGCGATGTCAGTTCATGTCTTTGCCTGCTTGTTTTGCTTTGCTTTGCTCTGGAGATCCTGTTCGAGTTACCTTGATTAACACCTGGCTGCCATGGAAATAAAGTTTTTGAAAAATATGCGCTTATAAAGTTATTTTAGAAAGCGTAGCGGTATATAATATCAAGTAAATTAGATGAACTAATGACTACGACACTTTTAGAGACATCGCGACTTTCTTGCATTAGAATTTTGAGGGTCGTCCTCAAAATTCTGCCCCAATTGCTTGGTGATGCTCATGCACTATTTTGAAGACATTTATATATATTTGAAATATGTGAGGGAAAAATTGGGTATCAACACCGGCCCCTTTTTACCTAGGAAGAGTGGAAGAGTTGTCGGGTAAAGAAATGATACTCGATTTTGACTGAATGGGGTGTTTTTGAAAAATATAGGTCGTACCTTGGTCTCTAAGCTGCCTACATATCCCTGGTTTTATAGAAATCAGGTCATGTGTAGTTCTGGACCCAACGGTGAATGAAATGGATGGAATTATTATAGAAAAGTCATATGTTTTGAGAAGGATAGTGTCAGATGGATTGATGTGGAGTTATTAATGTGAATTTTAAGTGTGAAGATGTATCAAAGGACATAGAGTAAAGGCGAGTAATTGATGGGAGTCGATTACGTTTGAAATAGTGGCAGGTTGTGAATGGTATGAGCAGAAACCAGATCGAAGGTTGCTCCTATTAGAAGAACGGTTAACTTCTGAATTACCTGCAAACTTAAAACACAATGCGTGCAAATATATATCGATTACGGCGATAATTTAAACATGATGCAAATTTCCTTTAGACCATGAAGGTTGTCTTAGGACAGTGAGGATAGCGTCCTTAGACCATGACGTCCTGGGCCATGAATCATGAGATAAAGGATTCGTAGGCCATGAGAAGATGTTCTCGGGCCATGAGAATGGTGCCTTCGAACCATGACACCTTTGAATAATAGTGTGTGATATTGAGAGATCCTCAAGCTATGACATGATGTCTCCAGGCTATAAGGATGATTCCTTTGGACTATGACGCCCTCGGACGGAGATATGATGGATCATACGAGCAAAATAAGACAGAGCTTAGTCTTGCATAGGATCGGGACAGAGCTTAGCCCTGGAAAAGGCAAAATAGTGTTAGGTTTCAAATAGGATAACATTCAGCATTAGACAAGAAAGGCAGAGCTTAGCCTTATGCAGTTGGGGAGGCAGGGCTTAGCCTCATGCAAGATTTGAGACAGACTTAGGGGTGGTTTGGTAGGGTGCATAAGAATAATGCTGAATAGAGTGTATCAGTAATGCTGGTATTAATTATGCTTGCATTAGTTATGCTAGTATTAGTTATGCTTGCATTAGTTATTCTGGTATTAGTTATGCTAACATATTTCTTATCCATTATTTGGTTTGATGTATGAAAACATTGCACAATTTCTAAAAGAAGTGATTGTTTACAAAAATGCCCTCAAAACTAGTACATACTCTAACTTTTTAAACGAAACATATGTTGAGAAATGTTTTATATGAAAAGGTTTAAAAAATATATTTTATTTGTCTACCTATATTGTAAAATAAATATATACATTTATTTATAAAAAAAAATATGTTAAGAATTTATTTATTTACTAGGGATAGAATTTTATTTCTCACTATTTGGATTATTTTGAACTTGTATTAATATACTAACTATCATATTTTAATCAAGCATAAATTTTGAAGGACAATTTTGTCTTTAACTAAGCTAATGCATGTATTAAAATCCATTGCATTGCTAATACCATTGTTATCTATGCATTGGTTATGCATAGGATAATACCAAATAGGATGTATAACTAATGCTTGCATAAGTAATGCATGGGTTTAAAATATCTACCAAACAATGTATTATAAATACACAAAGCTAATGCACCCTACCAAATAATGTATTATTAATACACAAAGCTAGTGCATGAATTAGCTTATCTAATGCACCCTACCAAACAGCCCCTTAGTCTCATGAAAAGAGAAGGCAATGCTTAGCCTTATGCAAATAGGGAGGCATGTCTTAGCCTCATGCAAGATTTGAGATAGAACTTAGTCCCATGCCAAGAGAAGGCAATGCTTAGCCTTATGCAAGTAAAGAGGCAGGGCTTAGACTCATGGAAGATTTGAGACAGGGCTTAGTCTCATGCAAATAGAAGGAAATTCTTAGCCTTATACAAATGGGGAGGCATGGCCTAGCCTCATGCAAGGTTTGAGACATGGCTTAGTCTCATGCAAAGAGAAGACAATGCTTAGCCTCATGCAGATAGAGAGGCAAGGCTTAGCCTCAAGCAAGATTTGAGATAGGGCATAGTCTCATGCAAAGAGAAGGCAATGCTTAGCCTCATGGAAGATTTGAGAAAGGGCTTAGTCTCATGCAAAGAGAAGGTAATGCTTAGCCTTATGCAAATAGGGAAGCAGGGCTCAGCCTCCTGCAAGATTTGAGATAGGGCTTAGTCTCATGAAAATAGAAGGCAATGATTAGCCTTATACAAATAGGGAGGTAGTACATAGCCTCATGCAAGAAAGGGGAGACAGTGCTTAGTCTCTTGCAAAGAGAAGGCAATGCTTAACCTTATGCAAATAGAGAGGCAGGGCTTAGACTCATGCAAGATTTGAGATAAGACTTAGTCTCATGCAAAGAGAAGGCAATGCCTATCCTTATGAAAATTGGGAGGCAGGGCTTAGACTCATGAAAGGTTCAAGACAGGGCTTAGTCTCATGCAAAGAGAAGATAGCAAATAGGAGAAGAATATTTCTTAGTTCGAGATATATCTACTCTTGGTGGTCCGGTTATTATGAAGGTAATGATTTTAAGGTGCACGTACTTGTGCTTATTCCTTATTCATGCATTCTATAAAAAAGTCATGAGTTTTTGGGGGGATATTAGTTCATGTCTTTGTCTGCTTGTTTTGCTTTGCTTTGCTCTGGAGATCCTGTTCGAGTTATCTTGGTTAACACCTGGCTACCATGGTAATAAATTTTTTGAAAAATATGCGCTTATAGAGTTATTTTAGAAAATGTAGCGGTATATAATATCAAGTAAATTAGATGAACTAATAACTGCGACACTTTTAGAGACGCTACGACTTTCTTGCATTAGAATTTTGAGGGTCGTCCTCAAAATTCTGCCCCAGTTACTTAACCAATTCTCTAACTGTCTTACATATGATGACTTCGGCTGACTTCCTCCTCAAAATTCTGCCCCAGTTTTTGGTTCTGGTAAAATCTAAGATGTGACCAAACCCACAGGGCTGCCTGCATTTTCCCACTTAAACAGGAATCAGGTCAAGCATAGTTCAGTTATATTAGATTAAGGAGTGTAAATAATCTAAACATAGTATCTCTTGACAATGCCTGAATTGATGGGTTTTGGCCAAACTTCTCCGTCTATTTTTGCAAGTATGAGTGCTCATCCCGTTAGTACCTTGTGAACTATATAAGGACCTTGCCAATTAGTTGAAAATTTCCCTTTGACTTTATCTTGATGAGGGAAGATTCGCTTTAGCACCAGCAACCCCAATATGAATTGTCTTGGTTTGACCTTTTTGTTAAAATATCTGCACATTCTGTTCTGATAAAGCTGACCATGACACACTATATTTATCCTTTTTCCATCTATGAGAGCTAATTGCTCATAACGGCTCCTTATCCATTATGCGTCATTGAGTTTGGCTTCTTGTATGATCCTTAAAGAAGAAATTTTTACCTCAGCGGGAATGACAACTTCGTTACCATAAACCAATAAATAGGCAGTTTCCCCAGTTGACGTGCAGACTGTGGTACAATAAGGCGAATGGTAACTTCTAGTTCCATTGCTTCTGATTTTCTACCATTTTCTTTAGTATCTTCTTGATATTCTTATTGGCAGCTTTTACGGATCCATTCATTTGAGGTCTGTATGCTGTGGAATTTTTGTGCTTGATTTTGAAATGTTCAAACATGGCTTTCATCAGAATGCTGTTGAGATTGGCGGCATTATCAGTGATGGACTCGGGAACCCGAATTGGCAAATAATATAATCCCTGACAAAATCTGCAACAAATTTCTTAGTTACGACTTTGTAAGATGCAACCTCTACCCATTTTGTGAAGTAATCGATGGCCAATAAAATAAACTAGTGCCTGTTTGAAGTAGTAGGTTTGATTGGACCAATGACATCCATTCCCCAGGCAGCAAAAGGCCAAGGTTCACTTTTTTGCATTGAGTTCGTTTGGTGGCACTAGTATCATATCTGCATGTATCTGGCATTGGTGGCATTTTTGGACAAACCAGATGCAATATGTTTCCATAGTCATCCAAAAATATCTAGCTCTGAGTATTTTCTTGGCTAGAACAAAACAGTTCATATGTGGGCCACGGGTCTCGGCATGTATTTTCACGAGCAATTTGGAAGCTTCTTTGGAATCAACACACCTTAATATCCTAGATAAGGTGTTATCCTATATAAAATTCCTCCACTTTGGAAGAAATGATTGGACATCTTGCGCAGCGTACGTTTCTGAGTATGGTTCGCTTGCTCTGGGTATTCTCTTTTCGCCAAATATTCCTTGATATCATGGAACCATGGGTTTCCGTCTGTTTCTTCTTCAATATGAGCATAATAAGCTGGCTGACTATGGAGCATTACTAGAATATGATCAACAAAATTCTAATCTGGATGTTTTATCATGGATGACAAAGTAGACAGTGCGTCTGTGAACTCGTTCTGGATTCTTGGAACATGTTTCAATTCTATCTTTGCGAACCTCTTCCTCTATTCTTGTACATGGTACATGTATGGTAGAATCTTAGTGTTTTTCGTGGAACACTTTCCTTGAACTTGATGTACCAGAAGATCTGAATCACTAATTACCAGCAACTCTTGTATATTCATGTCGATGTCCAAATTAGTCCTATGATGCAGGCCTCATACTCTTCCATATTCTTGGTGCATGGAAACCTAAGCTTTGTGGATAACGGATAATGTTGACCTATCTCTGACACCAAGACCACCTCCAATACCCACTCCTTTGAAGTTTGCAGCTTCGTCGAAAAACATTCTCCAATTGTCGTAGGCTTCAGCAATGTACTCTCCTATGAATGACACTTCTTCATTAGGAAAATACATTTTTAGTGGTTCGTATTCTCCTCCTACAGGACTTTTAGCAAGATGGTCTTCTAATGCTTGTCCTTTGTCTGGCTTCTAATTTATATATTATATAAAACTTACTCAGCAATATCTGCCACGTGGCCAATTTCCCGATAGATATAGGCTTTTAAAAGATGTATTTCAGAGGATCCATCCTTGATATGAGGTATGTGGTATAGGTACAGATGTAATGCCTTAATTTCTGAGCTATCCATGTCGAAGCACAGCAAGTGCATTCTAGCAGAGAGTATCGTGCTTCATAAGGTGTAAACTTCTTTCTCAATTAATATATGGATTTCTCCATTCTTCCTATCTCGTCATGTTGTCCTAAAATACAGCCGAAATCCCCACCTAGTACGAACAAATAGAGTAGCAAAGGCCTCCTAGGTTCTGGTGGGACAAGGACAGATGGCGTGGACAGGTATTCCTTAACCTTTTGACAATCTTCAGTCCAACTGGTACCAACATCCTTCTGCAGCATTTGAAAATTAGTTAACACATTACTGTGGACTGTGCTATGAAGTGGCTGATGTAATTGAAACATCCCAGGAAACTCATCACGTCCTTCTTGTTCCTTCGTGGTGGCAATTCTTGGATAACTTTAACTTTTGATGGGTCCAACTCAATTTCTCAATGGCTGACGATGAATCCTACTAATTTTCTAGCAGGAACCCCAAACACACATTTTGTAGGGTTTTGTTTCAAATTATACTTTCGTAGCCGGTCAAAGAACTTCCTCAAGTCCGCTATGTGATATGTGGCTTTCTTGGATTTGATGATGATGTCGTCAACATATACCTCTATTTGCTTGTGTGTCATGTCGTGGAAGATGGTTTTCATGGCCCTCATATAGGTAGCCCCAACATTCTTCAGACCGAGCGACATCATTTTGTAGCAGTACACCCCCCATGGTGTAATTAAAGCTATTTTCTCTACGTCTTCTTCGTCCATCCAAATCTGATGATAACCCGTGAAGCAATCTACAAAGGATTGGAGTTCATGCTTGGCGCAATTGTCGATCAGAATGTGTATATTTGGTAGTGAGAAATCACCATTGGGACTTGCTCTGTTTAAATCTGATAGTCCACACACACCATGACTTTCCCATCTTTCTTCGGAAATTGGTACGATGTTGGCTAACTAGGTTTGGTACTCAACTACCCTAAGGACTTTGGCTTTGATCTGCTTAGTGACTTTCTCCATGATTTTTAAGCTCATGTCTGGTTTGAACTTTTTGAGTTTCTGCTTCACCGGCAGACTCATTTGATTGGTAGGCAACTTATGAGCCACTATGGATGTGCTCAATCCGGTTATGTCGTCATATGACCATGCAAAAATAACTTTATACTCATTTAGGACACAGACGCATTCTTTCTTCTCTATCGGTGACAGGTGCATACCTATGCGAGTTTCTTTGATGGTTTCAGAATCTCCCAAGTTGATTGCCTCGATTCCATCCAGGTTGGTCTTAGGTTTGTTCTCAAAATTCTCAACTTCTCTGATAACTTCCTAAGGTATCTCATCTTCTTCTTTCGAGTCACTATCCTTATGTTGTGCTGTCGTATTACACGTCACAGTCGTTGGTTCATCAAGGTAAGAAATCGTAATGCTGTAGGGGGAAAATGTAAAATAGAATAATAAATACTAAAAAACAATGCATTAATTAAATCTTGAAAATATCAAAACAGGTATGGCTCGATAAATCGAGTAATTATTTCAAAACAAAATGCATCTTAAAACAAAATACTAGGAATCTTAACTACTTAAAATGGTTTTTAAAAATAGATTATGAGGAGGATGAGAGTTTTCCCACTTTAGAGGAGATAATTCCCAGGAACCCCTTATCTAGAAACCATTTTCCCAAAGTACCCGGTCCTGCTCTTGTTCAGGTGATTTCTGAGACTGGACTGTCTCATATAGCTGAGCTCCGATTCATATATCGCATCCTTTCCCATGTCTAGATAGTGCCAGCAGGTGGCGACATCGTGCAGGTCCATTGACTTGGGTATTGTGCTTTCTATGTCTACCATTTCTTAATTACCTATACTATCCCACTCCTTCCATTGGCGACAGAATTTTGTCGGTTTTATAACGTCTGCCTGGCACAACTATCTATTGATACGCAATTTTTCCCTCACATATTTCAAATATGCATATATGTCTTCAAAGTAGTGCATGAGCATCACCAAGTATTTTTCCATAATTTTCTATAACTATTAAAGGCCTCTAATAAATTTATTCCTGTATTTTTATATAAATAATTATCGATTGCATCACAAATAATTTTATAATAATTTATTATTTAATTTTGCATCATTTATATCCATATTAAGCTTTAAATATTTTTATATACTTTGCATCTTTAGGCTAAAATTACATATTTTTTAATAATAGCCATATATATGTATAATTACACTATTTATATAAAAATGACTTTTTTATATTTTTATAATATTAAATAATTATTTTCATGTGCAAATGATATTTTTTGTTATTTATTAATTATTTTTTATAAATTATTTTCTGATTTAATTAAGTATTTGAAATCTAGCCCATTTTCTTAATTAATTTCAAACCCAAACCCGCACCCATTACCAAGTCCAATACCTAAAATGCGTAACCTAACTGCCCCAGGCCCAATTACCCTTACCCAATTAAACTACCCGATACAGAACCCCATTTAATCGTGACCGTCGATCTCTAAGATCAACGGTCCACATTACACCTGTCTGTTGTAACTAACCAAATCCCCTTAACCCTAATCATTTTCACCTAGCCCTCAAACGCTCTCGTCTCCCTCCCCTTTCTCTTCTGAAACACTAGGCGCCATCACCTAAAACCCCTCCAACACCCTTTGATTCCAACCAGATATGGAATCCCTTGGTAATTTTCTTACCTTAAAATTTGCACGATTTTTCATTTAAACACCTAAACTCAAGGGTGTTCCTATTGAGCACCTATACTACCCCAAACCTATTCCAATTAAGCACTTCTTGTTGAGTTGGCACATAATGTGAGTTTTACCCAATATAGGCACGTGAAGACCCTGAAAAATAGATTTTTTATTTTTTTTCATTTTTATTTCCTTCTTCTTCTTCTTCTTTCTCTCTAGCACTATTGCCTCCTCCACTTTCACCATTGTTGTGCCTCCACCATTGATTTAGCTCAAAAGTTTGAACCAACAATTGTCCCTATTGATTAAAACTGAAATGAAGATGAAGAAGAAGAAGAAGAAGAAGCAGAGAACTGAGACTAAATGAAAGCCACTTCTTCGAAAGCAACGAACCCATTTCTATTTTTCACTGCACACTTTTTCACTTTCCCTCACTATAATGGGATCGGAAAAAGAAACAGAGCAAAGCAGAGGAAGAAGAAGAGAGTAAAACTGAAATGAGTTTGAGTTCTTCATTTCAAATTGTAATACCATTAATGTGGTCTCTAAAAATCTTGAATGTTTAAAAGTGCTTCCCAGGTTTATTCGAACCTAATGAAGGCTCCCTATAATGTCTCGTTACTATTATGTAATTCATTTACTAATCTGTTTTGTAATAACTTTGTAATTACAGAAGCTGGGGTGTTTTTCTTATTTCTTTTTGCTAAACTGGGTAAAAATCCTGCCTATGGGATTTAATTATGCTGTTTATTTTGTAAAAGTTGTGTGAGTTTTATACTATTCTTAGAAATCCTTCCTATAGGATTTTCATTGATTTTGTTAACCCTGAGTTTTGCATATTAGAAATCCTGCTCATAGGATCTATCAATCCAACAAATGTACATTAGCAATCATGCCTACAGGGCCTCGATGTTTGATTTGATCGATATTCTAGCAATCTACATAACATTTGCCCATACACAGCAGTTAGAGATCATCCCTATAGGATTAAAAAGGAATATAACCAACCTCTACAACTTAAATTCAGTGCTACACCTAGAACTCATGCTTAGAGGTTTCTATTAATTGATTTCGAACACAGTCGCCCTTGGCAATTACTTAGGCAATATACATGTAGGATTTAATAATTCTTGATTTATAATTGTGATATATTACTTCCAGAAATTCCCATATCATGCTGAATAAAATCAGTAGGCAAAATACAGGTTTTAACACTTTGCACTCTATTTTCTCGTATAGACATCATGCCTGTAGGACTTTAAAGTTAATAAGGTTTGCTGAATCAATTGGGTGCTTTTTGTTGGTTATGTATGGAGGTCCACATGAGCCTATATTTGATTGCTATCTGAAAGCCCTAATTGTTTTTCCTTGTCGACTAGACTCTTACATTTTTTAGCAGCGTAGGCTAGGTCTAGATCTATCCCAAATAGAGGTCCTAATACCTCTAGGTCCATAAGTAAGGGGCGGGTAGTGCACGCATATGGATCGAACTTGAATCAATTAGAGCACTTTAGGTAATAACTTAAAGATAGTAATCGGGTAGCAGGAGATGATACTCGGGGGAGTTATAAAGTAATATTTATGTTGCATTGGGTTATCCTTTAGGCTATAAAATTTAGGATCCCCATCCCTATTAAATATTCCTCTCGCTTCTTAATTAGACTTTCATAAGTTATGTTCGGCCGAGACCCACCATTGTGGACCTCAAGGGATGCCTAACACCTTCCCCTCAAGGTAATATAGAGACCGTATCTCTAGTGATGTAAACTATTACAATATGAGTTATTTGCTCTAGGTGCCCTAACGCACCTTAATCCATTAGGTGTTTACTCTTTTAACTCCAATTTCCTAACCTCTCAAAAAGAGTTGTCCGAGAAATGTCGAAACCCGGTTTCATAGAAAAAGGGGGTGCGATAGCATGGAGACTCTGCTGGGGATATCTTTAGGCTCTTCCCATAACGAACTTGTTTGTGAATTAGTATTTAAGCATGTCTTTATTATTCCGTTAATACTTGCACACCCATTCCCCTTCCCACTCTATGTGAATTTATTTGCCTATCTTTATTCATCCATGATTTCTCTTCCTTGTTTTATCACTTTTTACTATGGAAACTGACATGTCTTCTTGTTTTTCTTTCTTAAATGTCTTTACAATTATTAAATACCACATTTTATCATTATTTATCATGAAAATAATTGACAACATGTTATTTTCTTTTACATAAATGCATCCTCAACATCATATTCCACTCATGCTTACTAATACTATAACGGCGCTTTATGAATGCCCGTGCTCTTCCCAAAATCACCCTCTAAATTTGGAAAGGCTTATTTGCAGTAAAATTAATGGATCAGTGGTGTAGTCGATGGTTCCGTGCCTTTCCTTCTCAAGTTGTCCACTTGAGGGTACCAGTCTAGACTTCTATAGAAACCTTAGTCTGATAATAGCTGTACATGCATCATGGTCAAACCTAGCCTAGGTTAATATGTTGTCAATATAATAACCCTCTAAGAAAAACTAGTCCAAAGTCCACCATGATTTCCATAATCCCAATGGGAGCAACCACGATATGTGCATTATTTGGAGAGATAAATGTCAATATGCTAATCATTAATGTGTGAGTAGCCAAATCCGGAGGGGGCATGGGTCTAACTCTATTTATTTTTGCAAAATAAGAGGCATGAAGTCCCAAGTTCGGCATGGTTCGAAGTATACCACCTTTATTATTATATTGGTGGGAAAACCTTTCTCTAAGTGAAAAAATCACGTGAAAAGGGTTCTTGGAAACTTAACATCCTTATTGGACGTCCAACCAAACAACATGCTAATCGAGGCTGCTACTATGTTCTCGGATGGAGAAAGAGATGTATTCCATTTTGGCAATATAGAAATGACTCCTCTTTTGGAATAAATAGGAGGATTCGCTGCATTATGATGGATAGTCCCGGTTTACTAGTACCGGATAACCGCACTACTAGGGGGTTTCTAAAAATGATGGGTCTAAGAAAGAATGATGACTTGGAATGCTTGAAGAAATCCTACATACCCTTCGACTTCCTCTATGAATGATATGGACACATCAAATCTTATCGTATATTTCATGATGAATTCTCCATCACTTCCCCGGGTTGCACTCATCGTTGGGTTTTTGTATTCATCATATGCTTTCGGGGTATAATAGTGTTTCCAAGTGAATGGGACAAAATTCACACCAGGTTGGCCATGGTAACCAAAACTTTGATGGTGGGAATTTAGGGTCAAACCTATAATATTGTTCCGATGATTGTAGCAGACATTTATCGGGCTATGGATCGTTGCAAGAAAGGGTTCAAACATTTCAAGGTTTGTAACTTGCTGCTGTAGATTTGGTTGTTAAAACATCTTCAGATGGGTCAACATTGCCAAGAATTTCCACGGAGACCATGAAACGATCACATAGCTTTCCACCATTATAAAAGAATGACCTTTATCCTAGACAGATTTGCACAACCAAAGTATGCTACATAATGGGCACAATTTTTTAGCAAATTGACCGAGGACCAGGTACACTAGATGTTTGAGTGGTTCCCTAATAATGAATTCATCATCAGATCTGGGAATGTTCTACATTTGGTGTTGATTGGGTTAAGGGGAATACATCCCTATTTTCCTATCAGGGTCATGAGACAAGCTGGTAGAAAACAAGTCATACCACGAGTCTCAAAAATGAGTTATCACAGAGCATATTTTTAGGATGACGCTATTCCATACAAATGTGAGGCCCATCATATGTGGCACTTGAAGATTATCGTGCACACAGGTCATGTATACTTCTACCTATCGTGGTTAGAAGATAACATAGCAGGAATAGTCGAGCTAGTAGTTGGTCAAGGAAAAAGGTTCATAGATGAAGCTGCTGAAGCGCAAGTGAAATATGAGAGTCTATACAAGAGAGTCACTGAATATGAATCTAGGAATTTGGAATAGTGAGAGTCTATACAAGAGAGTCATTGAATATGAATCTAGGAATTTGGAACAGAACAAGTTCGGCATGGAGTCAATTAACGAATGGAAAGAAATGTCTACATGATCGATAGAAAGACTGGAATATTTGGAGCAACGTCTAATGGAACTAGAATGGAAGACGAGGAAAAGGGCTGCAGACTGTCAGAAGGCAGAGGGAAAGGAGGGAGAACACCTAGCAAGGGCATACATGCTATTGTACATGCACGACCTGGGGAATCTAATCGACAGAGCCAAGAAGGTCAAATATGGAGAAGGTTCCTTCGGGACCAAGTAGATTAAATTTAGTTGTTTTTTGAAATATTTTGGAATGTAATAAGGCAAATGCCATTAGTAACTCATTTATTTATTGTCGTTTTTAGGTTCGTCTTCTTTATTAAATTAATGAAATGAGTCATTTATCAGCATTAAATCTCTACAAATCTACTTGTCGCTAGGTATACCCCGGGCACAACGAGGTTTCCCAATTTAGGATGCGAATCTGCATTCCTGCAATACATGTTTAAATACTGCAAATGCTTTTCAGAATCCTTACTGACTTGTTTACTTATTTTGAATTTTTCTTTATTTTGATTATTCCCATCCCCTAAGGTTGGTTCACACATACTGGCATCGTCAACATATCACACAAGATCTAGAGGCCCTCCACCTCCTCCCCCTCCAAGTAATCTGAAAGGCAAGGTAAAAACTAAGATGGTTGATATGAGTGGTATCCGAAAGGAAAAAGCTGCACATGTTGAGAATATTGAAACTTCAGACAGTCGGAGTACTCCGGCCCAGAATGATTTGGTCCTACAGTTGGAACACAAAATACTAGAATTGCAAGGGGAACTTGAGCAGGTCCATAACTTGGAAAACCTCTCCCTCACCCTAATCATCCCATATCTTAACCAGCAAAATGCCCAAAATCTAGCACCTTCTCAAAACACACCAAAGCAACATCCACAAAATCCTCCCGCACCCGATCAATACGCAATGCCTCCCCAAAATCCTAATCCTCCACGAATACCTACTCCTCTTCAACACCAGTATCTCTTGACTCAATACCCAAAAACCTCTTACCAAACTCCTTAGAATACCCCACAACCTATCCCTGATCCGCAAAATTCAACTAATGATCACCACTATACTCCGATCCCCGGCACCTACCAAAATAACACTATATACATGGAAACCTTATCCCAGTTTACTCAGCCAATCTCATACAATCTAGAACCTGCCAATAAGGACCTGCTCATTAAGAACATGGAAGAGAAGCTCAAGAATCTCACAAGCGGAGTCCAGGGTATTGAAGGAAGTAGAGGAATTGAGGGTTTAAATTATGAGGACCTATGCATTCAGCCAGACATAGAACTGTTGGGGGTTACAAATCTCCCAAGTTCGAGATGTTCGATGGAATAGGTGACCCAAAGGTACATTTGAGGACATACTATGATAAGCTCGTGGGAGTTGGGATAGATGAAAGAATTCGTATGAAACTATTCACGAGGAGTCTCACTGGACACACCCTATCTTGGTATATAAATCAGAATCCAAAGAAGCAGGTTAATTGGGTAAGCATGACATCGAACTTCATGGACCAATTCAGGTTCAATATAGAGAATGCTCTTCTACATACAGAACCTTAAGAAGAAACCAATGGAAGCTTTCCGTGAGTATGCTACTCGTTTGAGGTCAGAAGCTGCAAAGGTTAGGCCGGCACCAGAGGAAGAGAAGATGAACAAATTTTTTTTGTAGGGCCCAGGATTAGGGGTGGGCATTCGGTATTTGAGTACTTCGGTTCGTGTAATTCGGTATTTAGTTTATCACTTATGTATACCAAATACCGTACCAAAATAGTTCAGTACTGTTCGGTATTCTTATTTTGGTGGTACGTTTTTGGTTTGATATATTAATGAGTAAAATTTAAAATATAGGCGCATCAACTACTTAAATTTTTGCTTCAATATTAAATTTTGACACTGCTTCAATATTAAGCTGCTTTTTCATATATGTCTGTCAACTACTGAAATTAAGCTGTTGAAGTTGATTAACCACGCATAAAAAAATACATTAACAGGAACATTTAAAAAAACCACACAAACTGCTGTTACTTCATAAGCAACACAGCAACAACCAACAATCATAAGTGCATAACTAATATTTAACATATAACCTTCAGTCTTAAACATATACATAGAATTAGACTGAAGGCCATATAACAAGCTGCCAAACTGCTAGAATTCAGACATACAAACTGCTAGCATTCAGATTTCATGCCATGTAACAAGCTACCAATGCCAAGCCGCAATTAGAACTAACATTTACATACTACCAATGCCAAATATTTACACACTGCCTAGCTGCAATTGTAACTAACATGCAGCAACAACATCAGGAGCACCTAAACAGCCAAATACACTGTGCCAATTACATTTACACATTGCCAATGCCAAGAACACCTGAACAGCCAAACCATAAACACAAATACACAACATTTAAGATAAGACAGTAGCATGCAGTAGCCAAATAAGACAGTCACAGGCAATACCCAAATAAGACAGTAGTAGGCAGCATCCAAATGAACAAAGTGCAAAATAGAAAGGGCATTCCTCAATTCAAGATTACACTAATAGTCTCGAATCAACTTAGTCTTAGTTCTTAAATATGTATTCGAGGAAGACGCGCAAGGCAATGCTTAATATGCTTCCTTAAACCAAATGTTCCATTCTTCTTTAGATTAACATTATAGTCTTGACCACAATGCTTGCACTCTACTAGACAAAGGGTAGGATGGCAAATACGTACTCGCGCAATTTCTCATGTCAAGAAATGGTGTGCTGAAGCAGCAAGATGCTTTGTTAGTATAGATTCACTCAAATTACAATTAATTTTCCCTTAACACGTCACCAACTAATTTATAGTAACAACTAACTTCAGCAAGCGTCCACTAAGACGAGTCATAAATAGAGAAAACCAATTTCATTACTAATCAACATCATAAAAAAACACAACTTCCTCAAAGCGATAAAAAAATTGGTAATACAAAACTTCAAAACTTTGTAGATCATCCGAAAAAATGGACATTAGTTCTATCTAAACTACAAAACTTAGATCAGGAAATGAGAGTTCCTCGAGACAAATTAGAAAAATGAATATTGAAGAATGAAAAATTGAAAAGTTATGAACCTATTGAAGTCTTGATTTGAAGAGTTGACAACGGTGAGCGGACGGCAGACAGCCAATCTGGCGATCTCACAGGTGAGTGGGTATAGCAGATGCTGGACAGCGATGTCACAGCCGAGTCGTTCTTTCTTACTTAGGTTTCTCATTATCTCAGACTCTCTGTCGTTCTTACTTCTTAGTTCTTAGGTTTCTCATATGTTAGGACTTAGAATAAGAATTTAGAAACTGAAAGTCTTTTGGGTTATTCGGTTGGGCTCTAAAAATTAAAATTTTGGCTTTTGGGTACATGGGCTGGGGTGCTGGTCACTCGGTAGTCCACACTCCCAGTCAGCTAGTCTCCTATATGATTTTTAAATTTTTGGTATTTCGGTATACCCAATTGTCAAGATCCTAATATCGAGGACCGATAGAAATACCAAAAATTAGTATCGAATTGAACGAAATACCGAGAAAAACCGAAACCTAAATACTGAATTAATTCCGTTTGGTTCAGAATTTAGTTTTTTGAATTTTATGCCTACCCCTATCCATGATCCAAAATTCTATGAAAAATTAATGGTCATCAAAAATCACAAGTTCTCCGACATCATCAAAATTAGGGAATAGATTGAAGAAGGGAACAAGAGTGGGATGGTAACTATTTTTGAAGCATTGCAAGCTATGAACAAAGTATTATAGTCAGGGGGTATATCGAAGAAGAAAGAAGTAGTGAAGTGATGGTGGCCCAAGGTCCAAAATCTCCACTCACATACCAATTACCTCCACCCACATACAAACCTTCACCTCCTAGATATTCCCAAGCCGCTACCGCCTACCACACTTATAACACCTAGAAAGCCTATTACTATTCATCTCCAACCCGTCCAAACTAACAAAAACAAAAACATAATTTTGATCGCAGGCCACCTAGGCAATACACCCCTATTGTTGAGCCCGTCGGCTAGCTATATGAAGTACTGAAGGCTACCAGATATGTCACACCCATTCCAACTGTCGCCATGGAAAACTCCTCCCAATGGGTCAACTCGAATAAAACATGTGCGTACTGTTCCGGCATGAAGGGGTATACTATTGATGAATGTCGCACTATGAAAGAGAAGATTCAAACCTTGATTGATATCAAAGTCATACAGGCAAAGAGGGTGAAGGAGTAAATCTGATAGAAACTGATGAAGAATGGGATCCTGAAGGGTCAATCGGGCTTATTCGGGAAGGTGACAACCCTCAGAAGCATGCATTCACACTCACTCCTATTGTGGTACTGATACAACCACAGGTCGAAGTCAAAATAGCCACATCAATTTCGTTCGAAATTGAAGTGACATCACCTGTAACTACACCTACTCCATTTGAAGTAAAAGTCGCCACACCCTTCACTGTGATGGTAGCACCCATACCACCCTTTAATGCCAACGCCATACCTTGAGATTATGTTGACGAAGCTAGGAGGAAACGAAAAGCAAAAATGGAAGAGTTTGGTGCTGCATAAGGGATGACCAAAACTGGAAGGATCTATACACCTGAAAATTTTGGAGGAACAAGCACGAAAGTTGTTACCAAACAACCCATCATCAAAATTGGTCCAAATGATCTCTGGAGGAAAGTAAAAGCAAAAGAATACTCTATTGTTGACCATCTGAACAAAACCCCTGCCTAGATTAGCATTTTGTCGCTGCTACAAAATTCTGAGATACATAGAAAATTGTTAATAAAAGTGTTTAATGAAGCTTACATGCCCAAAAACATCACAAGTGGAGAGATGGACAACGTGGTAGGGCAATTACTTTAAAGCCACAAGATGACCTTTCATGAAGATGAAATACCACTAGAAGGATTAAGTCACAACAAGGCACTGCACATGATAGTACAGTTTGAGGACAAATTCATCGCCGGAGTTATAATAGATGGGGGTTCGAGCCTCAACAATTTTCCGTTAACCACTCTGAAAAGGTTGGGTAATGATTTCCATGAGATATGAGCAGGGAGTGTGAATGTGAAAGCATTTGATGGGACTCAAAGGGCCACGATTGTAGAAATCAACCTTTGTTTGCAAATGGGCCTGGATAGGTTCGATGTTGAGTTTCAAGTATTGGACATATCTGCTATGTACAATCTTTTATTGGGAAGACCTTGGATACACGTTGCTGGAGCTGCAGCTTCTACACTAAACCAGGTTGTGGAGAACAGAAAAAAGTTGGGTAGAGAAACTTATCACCGCATCGAGCGTGTCAATACAAATGAGAAAAAGAAATGATAAAGCAGCAAAATAGAAAGCATACTAGCATAGTCAGGGTGTGAACTTGGCAAAGGTCTCAGCAAGAATCTCCAGGGCATCACCAAGCCAATACAACCAAGACGTCACGGTACTACCTTTGTACTTGGGTATCAATACACCTGGTAGGAGTATTTGTCACCACCATGGTGTGGTCCCTATTGCCCCCTTGAGCAACCAGTGCAGCATCTATGTCAGACCTTTCATTAGGCCGATACAATATCAGGATCTGTAGAAGAGGAAGCTTTAGCTGGCTAAGGAACTTGTTTCTGGATGATGAGCACATGGACTGACACACAAAAGTTAAGGAGGATAAGGAAGAAGACCTCACCATTCAGACCATAGAAAAGGAGCTGTTCTCAAGAATTGGGTTGTCGTACCATCTTTGGCCCGTCGAGTTCCTGGGTAGCTTGGCAATTATGAGATTATCACCACCGGAAGGAAGGGCCATCGATAACGGAGTAGCATAAGAAATTTCATCGTGAATCCGAAGGGTCTACTACATTTTGACATGAAAGATATACTACTAAACTTGGAAAAGAAGGTAAAAACCGGACAAGAGTGGGAGATATGGAATCGCAGAGGCAAAGAGCAGACATTGTTAAAGAAGGTCAAAGGGAATAATGTTCATGCAACAGAATTGAGGGTGAAAACTCCCGAAAAACGAAATACTCATCTATTTGTAGGGCTGAATGGCAAGAGAATCGAAGCAAAGTATTGTCAAATGACACCGGAATCGAAGCAATAGGCACGCAGACGTTGTCTCGGGAAGATGCATAATGATGACGCGCGTGGCTGTGATGTCACTCCATTGTAGCCACACCAAGCGTGATTCTTCCAGTTGTGTCGTTCTCTCCATCTGGGTCGACCCTACTTATTCAATGACCAAATTCTTCTAAAAGGAAGGCAAATCAGGTTTGCTTGTCTAGGACATGCAAGACCACGACCTGAAAAAACAGAGGGACTAACTGTATAGGTCAAAATTTTGCGTATCTATAATAAAGTATAAATTAAGATAAAGGACGAGGTCGACCATGGTATGACTATATAGGTTTGCTTTTAAGATGTTTCGTGCCAACGACGGGCAGTTGTGATACGGAGGCAACAGTAGCCTAAGTTCAAATATATACATAAGGAATATTCCTTAGGATATTCCTTGCTTTGTACTTTATATGGTTTTTGGGAAATGTCACTTATAAATACGAAGAGATAGAAAAAAAAGGAGACGGCACAAAAAGATACTTCATGTAAAGAGTTGACCTGAAAATGTAAAAAATTGTCCCGTTCATTGATTATTGGGTTCGAATCTATATTTTTGGTTGTATATTTGCGAGACCCAAGGATCCTAGAACTCCCAATTATTCCATTCATTCCGTGTTGTTGTTAGGAGAAAGAATTTTTTTGATCTCACAGCACTGGGGAAGTAAATCCTTCTCGTTGTGTTAATAGCATTAATCTATATTCATTAATTACTTATGTTGTCGCGTTTATGAGCATTTAATCAGCTCAAACGTATTTATTGACATCTCCTATTTCGCATATGTTATTTAGCATCTGGTCTAGACTTTATTATCCTTAACTAAGATTCGCCCTTCTTATTATTATTAATTAGTTTAACTAAAGAGTTCAACACTTTTTTATCAAACACAGGTGTTTTTGGTATATGAAAAAAAAAATGTCGTCGAAAATATTATCTTACTTATTTTTCCGTGTTTGATATACAAATTAAGAAAAATAATTTCTTAAGAGTATTCATAAATAATTTGGATACAATAAACATGAAGTCATAAACTTTCAAACCAACAACCTTCCGAATCCACAAATTTCATAAACTTCTGAGCCGCTTAACTTTCGAACCCGTAAATTGTTTAATTTCTAAACTCATAAACTTCCTAACACAAAAGCCTCCGAATTCATAATTTTAGAACTTGTAAAATTTTGAACATGTAAACTAAAAAATAAAATCTAGAACTGAAAATATATATATATAAACAATTTATTTTGGGGGGGGGGGG
>MU689470.1:120770-144100 GCA_026770625.1 Nicotiana glauca | reverse complement strand
GGGGGGGAAGATAGCAAGTGAGTTGTGATGGAACCAAAAATAAAAACTAAAATCTTGAAAGAAAAAAATACCTTTTTGGAGAGAGGGGGTGGCAGAGGCGGTGTAGGGGAGAGAAGCGGCGAGGGTGGGGGTTAGATGTGAGAGCAGGTGGAGTTTTTGGAAAATATTTTCCTAACTTTTTCTAGAAAAGTCATTTTTCTCCAATTTCATAAAAATGTGATATCTGAAAAAATATTTTTCAAAACTATTTTATGCAACCAAACAGTGAAAAATTATCTTGGCACCGGAACAGTTCAAACTCTAAGCAAATTTGCTACTGTATATCTTTTACGAGATCACTTTGCTTCCAAATGTGAATTGGGAGTTTGTTGGGGGCCTTTTCAACCCATTTATTTGAAGTTGCACAAGCATCTGTAGTCAAAAAAGAAAAGAACGTAATGAAAAGATACATTGTCAGTGTCAGTGTCAGTGTTTACCCTTAAAATGAGGAACAACTAAATTTTAGGTGGTTTAAAAGATACATGATTTAATTTAACATGAATGATCTAAGAACAACAAATTATAAAGAGAAACAAAACGGTAAACCAAATGTGATGCAACCATTAAGCCTAGCTTTAAGTTGAACACTGAAACTGGTTCCAATCGATCCCTCGAGGTGGGTTCGGAGAGTGTTTGAAGAACACTTTGAAAAATAGCTAGAACACAAAAATTAACTTTATTGCTTTCATTTTGTAACGACCCGACTGGTAATTTTGAGCAATTGCATCAGGTTCGGCAGTTTCAGGACATGAGTAGCTTCACATAGTGTATTATGACTTTTTTGCATCATCGGTTCGCGTTTTTGAGAAGTTCGGAAAGGATTTTTAGAATGACTCTCATTTGAGAAGTTCGAAGTTGAAAGAATTGACCAACGTTTGATTTTTGAGTATTTCACCTTGGATTGGAGTTTGGATGGTTCCGATAGGCTCGGGTGGTGATTTTGGACTTAGGTGTGCGTTCAGATTTGAATTTGGAGGTCCGTAGGGTAGTTTGACGCATAGTGGCAAAAATTGAAGTTGAAGTTTTAGAAGATTTAGAGGTTTGACCAAGAGTTAACTTTGGTGATATCGGGGTCGGAATACGATTCCGAGAATTGAAACAGCTTCATTATCTCATTTGGGACTTTCATGAAAAATTTTATATTATTTGGAGTTGATTTGATGGGGTTCGGAGGCTTGGTTGCGAATCTAGAAGCTCTTGAAGTTCATGTGTTTTTGCATCCGATTCGTGGTTCTAGAGGTTATTTTATTTTTCTAATTGTGTGAGAGAGTTCGTGTTATGTTTTCAGACTTGCATGTATTTTTGGAATGGAGCCCCGAGGGCTCGGATAAGTTTCGTACGCATTTCAGAGTGTTGGAAGAAGGTTTAGTTGTGTTGGTGTCTCTGTTGTCGCATTTACGAGGTTTACATCGTATTTGCGAGGTTTACACCGCATTTGCGATGTCCGCATTTGTGAGGTTTTTCTCGATTTTGTGGCGATGGTCCGGGGAAAGGGATTCGCAATTGCGAACTACATTATCGAATTTGCGATTGCAGCTCAGCATTTTCGACACAAACTGTCGCTTTTGCGAAAGACTAAGAGCTCTAATTTGCGAGTCTTGTGTCCCATTTGCGACCTGAATAGAGCTGGTCAGCCTTCGCTTTTGTGAATCTTTTGTCACATTTGCGAGCATCGTGATTACAATTTGGATGTCGCAAATGCAACATCTGAGGCTAGAAATAAGACTCTTATTTTGGGACTTAGTTTCATTTGATCATATTTTGAACCCTATGTCAGAGAGTGGGTGATTGTGAGAGAGAATTTTTATATCAAATAATAGGGTAAGTGTCTCTAATCAATTTTCAGTTATATTTTCTGATTATACCTTAGATTTAACATCAAATTCATGAGAATCCAAAAAACATATTGTGAAAATTGTAAGATCTTTCAAAAATCAAAAGTGATGATTTGAAAGATGAGTTAGTATCAGAACTTGATAATTTTTGTATGGTTGAACTCATAACGGAATGGACGATTGGATTTTGTAAATTTTGTCGGGTTTTGAGATGCTGGTTCGGGGAGTTAAATTTTTCCAAATTGTATAAGGATCATATCTTTGTTAATTGAAATTATTTTCTCTTGCATTGTTTGATGTATTTAAGTCATCTTTGGCTAGATTGGGTTGAGCAATGGTGAATTGGTAAAGGAAAAGCTAAATTGAGCAATGAGTTGGCCGAATTGAGGTAACTGTCTTGTCTAAATTTGTGTGGGTGACCTTTTAGAATTGAGTTCATTTTGTTATCTTGGTATGTGAGAGCTGTGTACGCAAGGTGACGAGTGGGTACACAGTCTATATGTGGTATTGACCGGTTTAGATTGTCTAGTCTATTTCCATGCCTTTGAGTAAATTGTGATAACATGTGGTATCTTGTTGTTAGACTACTCTTACATGCTTTATATGATGTTGTTAACACTTATTTACTTCTTATTTATTATTTGGCCCTTATATGCCTTGGTTGGAGTCTACCTTCATTATTGTCTTGTTACCTCTTATATGGTGGAATAAAGGATGATATTTATTATTATGATATTGAAATTGTATGGTGGGATCGGTTTGCACGCTGCAACAGGTAAAATAAGTGTAGATTATTATGGTAAAATAAGGGTGAATTATGATATTGATATTATATGGTGGGATTGGATTGCAGGCCGCAACATATTTTGTTTATTGTTATGACATTAATATTGTATGGTAGGATCAGGTTGCACACCACAACAGATGAAATAAGGGTGAATTGATATGGTTGAATAAGGGTGAATTATGATATTGATATTATATGGTAGGATCGGGATGTGTGCCGCAACATGTTTTGTTTATTATTTTGATATTGATATTGTACGGTGGGATCGGGTTGCACGCCGCAACAGGTGAAATAAGCATAAATTGATATGGTAAAATAAGGGTGAATTATGACATTGATATTATAAGGTGGGATCGGGTTGCGCGCCATGACTTATTCGATATTTTGTATTCGCAATTTTATTGTATTGGCTTCAATTATTTCGTACGAGATCCTAAGAAATTATATTTTCGGTTTCATTTTTTTCTGAGGATTGAGTTATTGTCAATAACTTGTTGCCTTGCCGTCATTTCCTGAGCTCTTTTCCTAATACTATTATTCTGGTGAATTGAGTTTCAAGGTGAGTTTATTACGTGGAATCATTATCTCCTGTTCTGCTGAATTGTTAGTGATATAGTGAATTAAAATAAATAAATTAATATCACGCTACCTTGTGTGATTTTTAAGCTAGAACTCGCCGTATATTTTATTATTTGCTATTTCTAATAATCGTTATTTTTTATTTCAATTGATTTTCCAACATAATCTCCTTAACCTGTCTGTGGTTTTTATTTAATTAAAAAGAAATTATTATTATGTTTTAGCTTAATAAATTCTATATTAAATGTAATATTATTCGATGTTGAATTTTATTTAAAAAATATTATTTTTCTTCACTGAAATAATTTTTAAAATAAACTCATCTTTCTCGCTGATTTCCTATTTGGTCTAGAAATTGTAAATTTACTTTACGATATATAAATAGAATCACTTGAACATCTTAATAACAATTAATACGGATATTATATACTGAGTAGCACATGGATTTCACCGTGCAAAGCGAGGTGAGAAGACATGGGCACAAGGTGTTGTGTGTTAAGGGTTTGGAAGTTGTGATTTATGGTATGAGATTACGAGAATTGGAATTATTGGAAACATGTATTAGAAATAATTTTTTTTGGTTGAGTTGACACCGTTTTCCTACTTGAGCGCATTTACAATTATCTGTATCCCAACTATATTGTTATTTAATTACTTGGCTAACTCTTGTTTCCGTTCATGTGTTTTCTTGCCGCTAATACTATTTGTAATTCGATTTCTTTCAGTATTGGTATTACTTGATATCCCTCCCTTGTTAGCTTCATATTATATCCTACACAAGTTCATTTGCTCGGTAGGTGTTTGAGCCTAGCCAAGTCACTATTCTACTGAGGTTAGGCTTGATACTTACTGGGTAGCACCGTGGTGTACTCATGTTACATTTTTTTCACATTTTTGTGCAGAACCAGCTACTTCAAATAAAGTTTGTCACGACCCCAGTTCGCCCTCCGTGAACATGTCGTGATGGCACCTAGTACCTACGACTAGGTAAGCCTAACAATACGGAAACAACATAACTTGCGGAAACAAATAAATAAAACTTAATCAACTAGAAGGAAAACTGTATATAAATGTTGTTCGGCGTATGCAACTCAATAACGCGTAAGTTTACAACATCATCCCAAAACCCGAAAACTCATGAGAACACAAGCTAACAGAAATTAATACACTGCTCTATCTCCAGAATGTCTAAAATAATAGTACAAAAGGAAAAGCTAACTACTAAAGCTAGAATAAGATAGAGACTCCTGGTCTACGGACGCGGCAGATGTACCTGAAGTCTCTGCTAGATCTCTCTGCCTCGAGGATAATGCGCCTGGGTAGAGCTACCTGGATCTGCACATGAAAAACAAGCGCAGAAGGGGCATGAGTACACCACAACGGTACTCAGTATGTGCCAACCCTAACCTCGGTTGGGTAGTGACGAGGAAGGTCAGGGCCCTACTAAGAATAAACATAATAATAACTCTTGCAACCATATGAAGCAAACAGAAATAAAAAATACAGCTATGAAGTAAGACAGGTTATACATGGCAGCAAATAACAAAGTGAATAAGGTAACACGAAGTAAAACAGGTCAATATCTATACCAACAACGAGGATCTTCCAGGATGCCGTCCTTAGTCCATTTCATCAACTATCCAAGGAGCTCCCGGGATACCGTCCCGTAGTCCATCATATGGGTATATCCGAAGGATCTCCCGGGATACCGTCCTGTAGTCCAACTATCAATATGCAAGGGGATCTATCGGGAATCCAACCCGTAGTCCCAAAGTAAATGTGCAGCACGGTCTACCGGGAATCTAACCTGTAGTCCCAAAGTAAACAAACAAAGGGAGGGGAGCTACCCAAATCCCACATCCGTAGTCTCAATGTAAATACGCAGTCACAACAAGAAGATATTCAGAAATAAAGTTCAACAATACAAGGCAACAGGTAGTTCTAGCCTAACATGTTTCACGTAGTATAAACAAAGCAACTTAAGCAAATAGGCAATTTGGATAAACTAAGCATGCTTTTCTACACTAACACAGGCTATAATTGCAAATGGAATAAAGCGTGTAAGAAAGAAACTCTGTCTACATATTTAACTAAAACTGGATTTTCAACAATTAGCTCAAGTACATGCTCGTCAGCTTACGTACAAGGCATTCAGTTACCAAATACCATATCCTAAGGGGAAGGTCCCCCCACGCAAGGTTAGACAAGCCACTTACCTCGAGCCGGGTCCAAAATCTACTCGAAACCACATGTTTGGCACGAGTATCCGACTCCAAATGGCCCAAATCTATTCAATTCAATTACATATCATAAATAACATCTCAAACAACTGATTTTACTATTTAACTCAAAGCTAAGATGCTAAATTAGGTAAAAAGACCAAAATGCCCCTCAGGCCTACATCTCGGAATCGGATGAAATTAATATTTTCAGAACTCTCGTACTCTCACGAGTCAAACCATATAAAATTCTCTCAAATCGGAGGTCAAACACCCACTCAAAACTCAATAATTCGGTCAATGAAGTTTTACCCATTTTCCATTCAAAAATCTGAAATTAGAAGAGGAATTCATGATTAGATTATTGGGTTATGAGAATAAAGGAGTCTAGAATCGTTACCCAATAGGTTCCCTTGAAAAACCCTCGAATTCTCCCTCAAATGCGAGCTCTCTAGCTTGAGCTTTGGTAAAAATGGCTAAACCCTCATTTTGAAATGTTTATATTTGCCCAGGTATTTAATGCATCGCGAACGCATAGGGAGTCTCACATTCACGAAGAAGAAAAATGAAGGCTGCTCAAATTATGCTTCGCGAGCAGGGAACCAGACTCGCGAATGCGGAAGAGAAAATTATAATGGTTCGGGAATGCTCTTCGCGAATGCAAGGCACAGTACGTGAACGAAAAGGGTGGCTTTTGCAAAGGTACGCGAACGCGAGAGGGGGTATGCGAACGCGAAGAGGAAAAATAGGCACATCCCTCGGTGCCAACTAACACTACGCAAATGCGAGGGCTTAGACGCAAACACATGTAGGAAAAAGGCAAAGCTTCGAGAACGCAGGGTACTAAAAGAGAACGTGGAGAGGTAACTGGTCCTCCTCCAAAATTACTCTACGCGAATGTGTGGAGTAGGACGCGATCGCGAAGAAGGAAAATGGCCTGCAAAGGCTGAAGGAATTTCTGCAATTTTTAAACAACTCCAAAATGCTCCGTTGAGCATCCAAAACACACCCGAGGCCCCCGAGATGTCAACCAAACCTACGAACATGTCCCATAACATCATTCAGACTTGTACTAATCCTTAGACCAACTAAAACAACGTCGGAAACTCGAATTAATCAATGATTTAAGCCTAAGAACTTCAAATTCTCTCAAAATACACTTTCGATCAAAAACCTAACCAAACCACGTCCGAATGACCTGAAATTTTACACACACATCTGAAATGACATGACGGAGCAAATAACGGAATTCCATTCCGACCCTCGGATCAAAATCTCACTATCGGACCGGAAACGTTAAAAATTCAAACTTCGGCATTTCAAGCCTAAATTAGCTACGGACCTCCAAAACACATTCCGAACACGCTTGAAACCCCAAAATCACCTAACGGAGCTAACGGAACCATCAGATTTCTATTCCGAGGCCGTCTTCATACTGTTTCAACTACGGGAAACTTTCCAACACTTAAGCTCTCATTTAGGGACTAAGTGTCCCAAAACTCTCCGAAACTCAATACTGAACTTCCTAGCAATTCAAATTAGTAGAAATAAACTTGGGGAAAGCAGTTAATAGGGGATCAGGGCATTAATTCTTAAGATGACCGGCCGGGTCGTCACATCCTCCTACACTTAAACATTCGTTCGTCCTCGAACGAGCATAGAGACATACCTGAAGTAGTGAAATGTTGAGGGTAACTATTGTGCATATCCTGCTCGGTCTCCCTGGTCGCCTCCTCGGTCGGCTGACCCTGCCACTGAACCTTTATTGAAGCAATGTTCTTTGACCTCAACTTCCTGATCTTCCTGTCCAATATAGCCACTGGCTCCTCGACATAGGATAGATCTTTGTCCAACTTGACTGAATTGAAATCCAACACATGCGACTGTCACCGTGATATATCCGGAGCATCGAAACATGAAATACCGGATGAACTCCTGCCAAGTTGGGAGGTAAGGCAAGCTCGTAAGCAAACTCTCCAACACACCTCAATACCTCCAAAGGGCCAATAAATCTCGGAATCAACTTCCCTTTTTTCCCAAATATCATAACGCCCTTCATAGGCGAAACCCAAAGTAGAACCCGCTCTCCAACTGTATACGAAACATCATGAACCTTCCTGTCCGCGTAGCTCTTCTGTCTGGACTGGGCTGTACGAATTATATCCTGAATTATCTTAACCTTCTCCAATGCGTCCTGAACCAACTCTGTGCTCAATAGCCTGGCCTCCCCCATCTCAAACCAACCCACAGGAGATCTACACCTCCTACCATATAAAGCCTCATACGGCGCCATTTGAATGCTGGACTGACAACTATTGTTGTAAGGAAACTCCGCAAATTTCAAGAACTGATCCCAAGACCCTCCAAACTCAATCAAACATGCATGGAACGTATCCTCAAGAATCTGAATAGTGCACTCGGACTGTCTAAACGTCTAGGGGTGAAATTCTATGCTCAACTCCACCCGAGTACCTAACTCCTGTTGCACGGCTATCCAGAACCACGATGTAAAATGAGTACCTCTGTCTGAAATAACAGAAACTGGAATACCATGCACACGAACGATCTCCCGAATATAAATCTCCGCCAACCGCTCCGATGAATAAGTGGTACACACAGGAATGAAATGAGCAGAATTGGTCAGCCGATCCACAATAACCCAAATGGCATCAAACTTCTTCAAGGTCCGTGGGAGTCCAGATACAAAGTCCATGGTGATGTGCTCCCATTTCCACTACGGAATCTCTATCTGCTGAAGCAAGTCACCCGGTCTCTGGTGCTCATACTTCACCTGCTGGCAGTTGAGGCATCTAGATACATACCCAACTATATCTTTCTTCATCCGTCTCCACCAATAGTGTTGCCTCAAGTCCTGATACATCTTTGCAGCACCCGGATAGATGGAATACCGAAAACTATGGGCCTCTGCTAAAATTAACTCTCGAAGCTCATCAACATTGGGCACACAAATTCGACCCTACATCCTCATTTCCCCGTCATCTCCAATGGTCACATCTCTGGAATCGCCATGCTGAACCTTGTCCTTGAGGACAAGTAAATGAGGGTCACCATACTGCCGCTCCCTGATACGATAAAATAAAGAAGACCGGGAAACCACACAAGCTAGAACCCGACTGGGCTTTGAAAGATCCAATCCCACAAACTGGCTAGCTAAGGCCTAAACATGCATTGCCATAGGCCTCTCTGATGGTGGTAAATATACCAAACTCCCCAAACTCTCCGCCCGACGGCTCAAGGCATCAGCCACCATATTAGCCTTGCCTGGGTGATATAGAATCGTAATATCATAGTCCTTCAGTAACTCTAACCACCTCCTTTGGTGAAAATTTAGATCCTTTTGCTTGAACAAGTGCTACAAACTCTGGCGGTCAATATATATCTCACAAGGCACACCGTAAATATAATGACGCCAGATATTCAAGGCATGAACAATAGTAGCTAACTTAAGGTCGTGGACAGGGTAATTCTTCTCATGTATCTTCAACTGTCTGGACGCGTAGGCAACCACCCTACCATCCTGCATCAATATCGCTACAAGGCCAATCCACGAAGCATCACAATAAACTGTATAGGAACCCAAACCAGTAGGCAATATCAAGATTGGGGCTGTAGTGAAAGCTGTCTTGAGCGTCTAAAAGCTCACCTCACACTCCTTTATCCACTTAAATGGGGCACCCTTCTAGGTCAATTTAGTCATAGAGGCCGCAATCGATGAAAATCCCTCCCCAAAATGACGGCAGTAGGCTGCCACACCACAAAAACTGCGAATCTCTGTAGCTAAGTACGGCCGGGGCAAACTCTGCACGGCCTCTATCTTCTTCGGATCCACCCGAATGCCCTCAGTCGATACCACGTGGCCTAAGAAGACCATAGAACTCAACAAAAACTCACATTTTAAGAACTTTGGATATAACTTCTTCTCTCATAGGGTCTGAAGCACGGTCCTCAGGTGCTGCTTATTATCTTCCCGACTTTGAGAACACACCAGAATATCATCAATAAAAACAATAACAAACGATTCGAGATATGTCATGAACACATTTGCATCAAATGCATAAAAGCTGCCGGAACATTGGTCTGCCCAAGTGACATATCAAGGAACTCGTAATGACCATATCGAGTCCTAAAGGCAGTCTTCGCGATATCTGGCTTCCGAATCTTCAACTGATGGTAACCTGAGCGCAAGTCAATCTTAGAAAACACCTGTGCACCCTGAAGCTGGTCAATTAGATCATCAATACGAGGCAAAGGATAACGGTTCTTCACCGTAACCTTGTTCAACTAGTGATAATCGATACACATGCGCATAAAACCATCCTTTTTCTTTATAAACATGACAGGAGCACCCCAAGGTGAGATACTGGGTCAAATAAAACCCTTATCAAGCAATTCCTGCAACTGATCCTTCAACTCCTTCAACTCAGAATGAGCTATCGATATGCAGGAATGGAAATAGGTTGAGTGTCCAGCAAAAAATCAATGCCAAAATCAATGTCTCTATCGGTTAGCATGCCCAGAAGATCAACTGCAAACACATCGGGATAATCCCGTACCAGTGGGACTGAATCAAGAGAAGGGGTATCAGCACTGACATCTCTCACATAAGCTAAATATGCGGCACACGCCTTCTCAACCATACGTTGAGCTTTAAGGAAAGAGATAACTCTACAGGGAGTGTGATCTAAAGTACCACTCCACTCAGCACGCGGAATACCTGGCATAGCCAGCATCACGATCTTGGCGTGACAATCAAGAATTGCAAAATAGGGCGACAAAAAGTCCATGCCCAAGATAATATCAAAATCAACTATACCGAGTAAAATAAATTTGCCCTGGTCTCAAAACGACGAATAGTAACCAAACATGGCCGATAAACGCGGTCCACAACAAGAGAATCCCCCACATGAGTAGAAACATAAACAGGGGCACTCAAAGAATCCCGAGGTAGACCCAAATGTGGAGCAAAGTAAGAAGACACATAAGAGTAAGTACAACCCGAAAATAGAACCGATGCCTCTCTGTGACAAATCGGTATAATACAAGTAATGACTGAGTCAGAGGCAACAGCCTCAGTATGTGGAGGAGTAGCATAATATCTGGCCTGGCCTTATTGATACCCAATTTTTCCCTATGTATTTTATATGTACTCAAAATATTCTCATAATAGTATGTACATACAAATATAAGCATACCCAAGAGTTTTGGTATTTTTCCTTATTTTTAAAGATTTTTTAAATTAATTTGTTTTCTATTTTAATAGTACAAAATTCAATAATTATTCCCAGACTATAATTTTTGGTAAATGACTTATTTGTATTCTCATATTTACACCAAGGTATAATTGTGGTGATTTTTGTATATTTTTATAAAATTTATTTGGTATAGTAAAAGCTAAATTGAAATAATTGCAATTATAGCCTATTTTTCGATTAACAGTATTTTATAATTGTAAAATCGCTCCCAGCATTTTTTAATTAACATTTATATGTTATTAATCAATTTAGTGCTTTTAATTGTTTCTTAAAACTATTTTAACTATTTTTATTAAAATAGAAAGGGAAGAAATGGTTGTTTAACATTTAGCCTCGTTCATTTCAATTATAACCCCTTTACATTTCGATTTTAACCACAAATTGAAACCCCAATTTCAACCCTAAATCCCTGACTCAGTACTCAAATCACCTGACACATACCCCATTTAATAACCCGGTCCAGCTTCAATGTAATCTGAGCCGTTGATCAAGTAAGATCAACGACCTACAATTTATTTCCAAAATTAAAACCAATAACCCACCCCCAAACCCCTCATTTCAAAGACGACCTCTCTCTCTTTCTATACTGACTCTTGCTCTCCCTTCTCTCTAGAACCTTCTGGTTCGCTCCCTCATCTCCGATGAATCCACCGCCTCTCCGGCCATCTCCAGCCTCACTTCCCTCGACCACCAGAAACCGTGAAACCTTGTCCTGTTGATTCCCTCTCCCTTCGAGACTTAAGGAACCTCCACCATGTGAGATGGTCATCGGAGCTTCTGCCTGACTTATCTCCGACCTTTCTCCGATGGTTTATGGTTCGATGGTGCTACGAGCATTATTATTAACGAGTTTCATAGCCAGGTTCCTTATCTCTCACTAGTTTGTTACAAAACCCTAGTTTTTTCTTAAAATTTTGTCTGTTTAAACGATTTGCAACTTGTTCTTTTGTGTTTTACACTACTCCCTAATCGGTCTTTGCGATTGTTCAAGTTTTCAACATTTTTGTCTTTCTTTTAGAACTAGGGTTTCTGAACCTCTTTCTAAATAACTATATCTTCTGATTTTTTTTTAGTATTATGTGTTTATGTTTGTGTTATGTGCTTGTTAGTGTGATCCTCTGGTTATTTTCCGAGTTTCATGTTTTAATTTTACTATTAGGGTTCCAGCCTTCTATTAATTCTGTGATTTCTTGCATAGGGTTCTCTGATTTTCATGCCTATTGAGTTCTACATGTTTAATTGTTCACTGTTTACCAAATGTTCAGCTGATTTTTTGCATCTCTTCGAATTCCTGAATTTGTATATGTTTTCCTTAGACATTTTACACTGATTTTTGAATCACTTCCTTATTTGTGAAGTGCTCACCTTACTTAGTACCGATTCCCTGTATACTTCTCTTTACTTGAAATATTCTGTATACTTTTTACTACTCCTATTATGGAAATATCAGTTTGGCAAACAATACTTTTCCTTATTTGACACAATTTGTACCTATTTGAACTAGGACTTCTTAATTAAAAGAAGTCCAAGTCTTTAATTTATTCTAATTGGTATTATTTCCATAACTATAATTAGTTTATATCTATTACCTTATTTTTCACTTAATTTGAAAGCTATAAGTACCCCATTCTCTTTTGCATTACATACAGATACATTGCACATCACGAACAACGACACAGGAACACACAAAGCTCATTGCTCTGAACTCTCTCAGTATTCTCTCTTGTTTTTCTACACATCCCCTCCCACTTTCCTGTTGATTACTGTTTATTCAATCGGATGGAAACCAAGACTGAGTGATCTTTGTGGGCTGCTCCAATACTCTACTGCTCTATACATTGTTGATTGTTTGGTTTGCATACTACTGCTCACTTCCCTGCACACTACTGCTCTACAATATCCCATCCTTGACTGGTATGCCCTCTATTTGATTTATAGCATCCAAAACAATATGCTTTCATACATGCTGCACTTTATTTTGTTTTTTATATGCTTTTACTTATGGTTCTGCTGTTCTTATTACAACTAGCACGCCTACTAGTCTGCTTAATGCATGTTCTCCCCTACTCCCTAGCCCCAGTACATTGTCAACATGTGATCATGAGCCCTTTTGGTTGAAGCCTGTGACTGTTTAAGTTTTGAATTGCTTCCCTTTGGTATCTAGATGTAATTGTGCTATTTCATGTGAACTATTTACCCCCACTTCCCTTTTCCTGTTTGTGTTTACTTCCTAGAACTATATGATGTATTTTGATTATGAGTTTGTCAAAAATGTCACATTGATTTTCTCTTTCAAAACTGTTTCTCCATGGATCATTTTTTTAAAACTGTTTTTCAACTCAATTTCTTTAAAGAAATTTCCATCACACTCCCACTACTCCTAGAGTTTAGGTTATACGCCCTTCATGTAAGCATTGCCTTGGGCACCTTTGTGTACCCATTGAACTTTGATGCACAAGGCTGGTAATTCCACACTGCACTTGTTCAAAATTTTGGTAATGTTTGGGTGCTGGTATTGGCCAAGGACCCCCATTGGGCCATTAGGGAGCTTTGTTGCACCCAAACCATGGTCAAGGCTGTGAAACTTGAAAGAAGTGAGGTTGGAAGATTGGGCATAGTTGAAGGCTCCCTATAGGGTAGTTTCTTATTTTATTTTTCATTATGTAATTCAGCTATCATGGTTTGTAATAATTTTTCAACGAATGATTGGGGGCCATAGTGAAAATGGGTTGTGGTTATGCATGCTTAGTTCAAAGTTATGGGTAGAAGACATGCTCATATGGCTTTACTTACCTATTTGTGCAATAGACATCATGTATAGGACATGCATCTCATGTAGTAGTAATCCTTTTTTAGACACTTTCAGTTTGTTGTCATACTCACTTCATATTCGCAACTAGCTAATGACTTACAAATAACTGTTAAACCTACTGCTGTATTTTCATTGGCATTTAGACGCCATGTTTTAGGACTTTTACGTGCATTAGATGCCATGTTACTTAGGATTTATATTTTTGCGTAGGTTGAAATTTGCTGAACGCCTCACCAGTATGTTTAACCTAATAATGCAAGTTTGATTAACCGCATCCTTTAAAACTGGGATTAGTATGCATGCTCACCCTTTTAGAGTAATTAGGCAACCTATACGTTGCCTAGGCAAGCTTTAGGTCCTAATAAGAATCGATTAACCATGTTCTTATCAGTTTAAGACTAATCAGATTTTATTTAAATTTTGCCACTCTTATTCCTGTTGTGACTCTCTAGAGGTCACTCTTTTATTGAAAATTTCTTTACCTGGAAACCCGTTTCATATTTATTGACTCACTAATTTTTTATTCTTGTTCTATTAAGCTTTTTAAATTACTAGCCCAGGATCACGTTATTTTGTCTAACTAAACTACTGTATTTTCAAGTCTTCGTTTTCAAACCATGTTTTAACAGTTCCCTTACCTTTACTTGCTCAACTATTTTCTTAGTTGTATTTTTGCTTGTCAAATGCTCTTCAGATCACTCAGTTGTGATTAAACCTTCTGCTAAAATTAATCTTTAAACTCGCGTTCTTTTAAGACCTTAGATGTGCTTGAGACGTGCTAATTATAGATTTAATTGTGAGGGATCTATGAGCCTCTTATTTGCCTTTGTATGTTCCCCTTTATATGAAGTCCTACTTGTTATGTATGTCGCCAAGTATTTTGTCCTTTAAACCTGAGGGTTCATCCTAGATCTTTCCTTGTAGGAATAGTGGTCCTAAATACCCTATAGGACTTATAGGACGGGACGGGTAAAAACATGCACTACGCATTCGTTACCAATCCACATGTTTAAATAACCTTTACGGGGTGGGAAGGGTAGACATAGAGATGCTAACCGCACGATAACACTATGCGTACAATTGATTACCGGTGTTGTGTGGAAGATCCATGTGCTTTATAAACCTAAGACCCCCTTTCCTTTATATAACTTAGGTTAATACCAATAAATTTTTTCTTTTGTACTACTTAAAACTCCTCTTAATTTTATTGTTTTTTCCCTTCTAAATTCCCTTTTACTTACTCAATGGCTTAACTAATTTTTTGTATTTAGACCCTCCCTTAAACAAATTATAAATTTCAAAATGCTTGCTACATACCTATTCGCAACCCTTATGTGTAAATTTATTTGTATACTTGTTTACATTATTGTCACAACATAGCATGGCCAGGAACCACACTAGTGGATCTTGAGGGGTGCCTAACACCTTCCCCTTGAGATAATTTCTAGCCCTTACCCGAACTCTAGTTTTCAATTGCAAAACTTTTAGTGTCCTAATGCACTTAATCATTAGGTGGCGACTCTTCAATTCCAAAAACACAATTCCCAAACGGGAATAGATTTGTCTTCCCAAATATCGTAAACCTGATTTCGCGAGAAAAAAGGGGCTTCGGCGGCATGGGGACTCTATTGGGGATTCTTTAGGCTTCTACCACTGCATGTTATATGTGACTTTACTGTTTTCTTTAATGCTTTGTTTAATGCCTTTATTCGAAACTCACTTGTCTTTTTGTTTCTTTTTTTTTATTTTAACGCTTTCATTTACTGTTTTCCTTCAATACTGTTGTAATTTTGAGCAATTATTGTAATCATTATGAACGTGAAAATACGTGGCAATTTATTTCATTCTTGTAATTGCATCTTCATCATCATATTCCACTCTTGCCAAACAAATACCATAGCAACACTTGATGAGTTGTTGCGCTCTTCTAATATTATTACCCCCTAAATTTTGGCAAAGGCGTATTTGCGGTAAATCTAGTCGAGCAGCGATGCAGTTGACGGTTCAGTGCCTTTCCCTCTTGAGTTGTCCGCTCAAGGGTACCGGTCTAGCACCCCATAGAAACCTTATTCTATTTAACTGTACATGCATCACTGTCAAACCTAGTCGAGTCAGTTATGCTGTCCACATAATGACTCTTTAAGATAGCCTTATCCAAAGTCCACTAGGTTCTCTTGGGACCCAAATAGACAGCACCGTACTCTGTGCATTTATTTGGAGAACTAAATGCTTTTTATGCCAATTGTTGAGTTAAATAGTCGAGTCCGGTGGGGGTAAGGGACTAACGCTTTGTTTTGCAGAAAATAAGGCACGAAATCCCCAGATTCGGCATGGTAACCAGTATTCAGCTGAGGTTGCTAAGATGGTGGGAGGACCTTCATTCCAGTGACCGGACTCTCATCCGCAAGTATTTGGGAAACTTACCCTCTCTTTTGGAAATTTAGCTGGAAAATAAAATCATAGAGGCTGCGACATTGTTCTGGGACAGTGATAGATCAGCTTATCTGCTGCTGGGATTGCGTGAGCTAGTGACGCTGTTAGATGGAGCCAAATATGACGAGTCTGGGGAAGGTCCTTCTGGGACCAAATAGTTAGGAGTCTCTTTTCTTTTCCGCTTTGAAATGTAATATGTCTAATGGCCATTAGTGACATTTTTACTTTATGCAATTTTAGTGTCGTTTTGGGATTCATCTTATTTTCATCAATAAAATGAGGCATTTAGCATTATAAGTTCTCCAAGTCAACTTGTCTCGAGGCCTACCTCGGGCATAACGAGGCACCCAATTTAGGAGACTATTTATATTCTTATACTGCGTGTCTAAATATTGCACTATTTTTCCTCAGAATCCGTACTAACTTGTTACCTTTTTGTTGTTTTTACTTTTATTTTTACTCCCATCCCCAAAAGGTTAATTCGTGTATTCTGGCATAGCCATCCTATTCCACAAGATCTAAGGGCCCTCCACCTCCTCCTCCTCCTCCTCCGAGTCCTATCAAAAACAGGGGCAAAGCAAAAATGGAAGATTTGAACAACGTCAGAAAGGAGAACTTAGCTGAAAGGGAAGAGGTTCCTTAGGGTGTTCAGGTATCCAAAGAAAGTGCCGCTCAGCTCGAACAAAAGTTACTAAAATTTCAAGAAGAACTAGACCAAGTTCGGAACTTGGCAAGTCTGTCATTCTCCCTCACAACTCCAAACATCAACTTTCCCAATGCTCAACACCCCATACCTCTACAAAACGTCCAAAAAATACAGAAACAACCCGCTACTAATCAAAATTGCAACACATGTCACAACAACGCTCCACTCCTCATCCCTGAACCATTAAATGATCATCCCTACCACACTCTCATATATGTGGAAACCACGCCACAATATACTCAACCCATTACAAATACACTGGAGTCTGATGACAAAGAGTCTCTCATCAAGAACCTGGCAGTCGAGCTCAAGAAATTGGCTAGCCAAGTCCAGGGTGTTGAAGGAAACAAAGGTATTGAAGGGTTGAATTATGAGGACCTTTGCATTCAGCCAAATGTCGAACTTCCCGAGGGGTACAAACCTCCCAAGTTTGAAATGTTTGACGGCTCGTGGGATCCCAGAGTCCATTTGAGGACATACTGTGATAAGCTGGTCGGCGTAGGAAGAGATGAAAAGATTCGCATGAAACTCTTCATGAGAAGTTTGAAAGGTGATGCGCTATCTCAGCACATTATCCAAGATCCAAATAAGTAGATGAGCTGGGTTGGAATGGCGTTTGATTTCATAGACAGGTTTAGGTTCAATACAGAAAATGCACCAGATATCTTCTACATCCAGAATCTAAAAAAGAAACCCACTGAGACACTCCGCGAGTACTCTACTCGATCGAGATCCGAGGTTGCTAAGGTCAGGCTAGCCTTAGAAGAAGAACAGATGAACCGATTTTTCGTCCAAGCTCAGGATCCATAGTATTATGAAAGGTTAATGTTGATAGAGGGCCAAAAATTCTCCGATATCATCAAGGTAGGAGAAAGGATTGAGGAAGGCATTAAAAGCGGTATGGAATTTTGAAGCACTGCAGGCCACCAACAAAGCCCTACAATCTGGTGGCACGTCCAAGAAAAAAGGACGTGAATGCCGTGATGGTCGCACAAAGAACCAAGCCCCTAGTAAAATACCAAGCCTACCCGGTACCCCCTCTCACATACCAGCCTATCCCCAATTACGAAGCACCTCCGCCCTCTTACCAAATTCCTGCTTACCAATCATCCCCTTCCCCCACATATCAATCTACCTCACCAAGATATTCCTAAAATGCACCCGTGTACAAAGCCTATAATGCTCACTACCAATAATCTCCCACCCGCCAAAACTTCCCCAGGCAACGCCCTAACTTCGACCGTAGACCTCTCAAGCAATACACCACCATCGCTGAGCCAATCGACCAACTATATGAATGACTCAAAGCAGTCGGTTATGTAACCCAAATCCCTTCCACAACTCAAGAAAATCCTTCCAAATAGGTCAATCCAAATAAAACTTGTGCATACCATTCTGGCATGACAGGGCATACCATTGACGAGTGCTGATCTCTGAAAGACAAAATCCAAGCTCTAATTGACAACAAAATCATCGTGGCCAAAGAACCTGCTCCTAATGTTCGAAACAATCCCTTGCCTAATCATAAGGGTGGTAGTGTGCACATGATTGAGGTAGAAGGTGATTGGGACCCTAAGGGGTCAATTGGATTAATTACCGAAGGTGACGAGCCCAAGAAACCAACCGTCAAATTGAATCCAATTGCGGTCCAGATCTAGCCCTATAGGGATGCTGAAGTAAACATGTTCGTGCCTCTCGAGTTTGAAACACCATCATCCATAAAGAATGCAGAGACAATTGAGGTGGAGTTTGGGTCTCCAAAAACACCTGCACCATTCGAAGTTGCCGTGTTGCCTCCCAAAATGAGAGTGCCCATTCCTGTGGTAATGTCAGCCATAACGCCATTCCATACACAGGACATTCCTTGGGATTACACCGCCGATGCAAAAAGGAAGGGAAAAACTAGGTCTGGAGAAGCGATCGTAGTGCAGGGTATGACCAGGACTGGCAGAATTTATACTCTGGAGCACTTAGTGAATCAAGTACGCAGGCCTCTGGATGGCCTATTGAAATTGGACCTATTGATCTCTGGCGGAAGATACAGGCGATAGAGTACTCAGTTGTTGATCAATTAAATAAAACACCAGCGACAGATCTCCATTCTAACTCTACTGCAGAGCTCCGAGGCACACAAGAATGCCCTGATGAAGATACTGAGTGAGGCATACGTACCCAACAATATAACTGGAGGAGAGATGGAAAATATGGTCGGGCAGATATTGGAGATTCATAAGATCACTTTCTACGAGGATGAGTTTCCCCCTGAAGGTTAGGACACAGCTAAGCGTTGCACATCACTGTGTAATGTTAAGACTATTTCATCACCAGAACTTTGATTGATGGAGAGTCCAGCCTAAAAATTTGTCCATTTGTGACCATCAGAACATTGTGGAAGAGTCTACATGAAATCAAGGATGGAGCTATCAAGCTTAAAGCTTTTGATGGTTCTGCAAGGGCCACTATTGGAGAGATCAGTTTATGTCTGCAAATGGGGCTAACTTGGTTCGATGTTTATTTTCAAGTAATAGACATCCCGGCATCCTACAACTTACTACTAGGACGACCTTAGATCTACGCTGCTGGAGCTATAGCCTAAACCATGCACCGGGTAGTAAAGTTCGAGTGGAATCACCAAGAGGTTATTATTCATGGTGACGGGAGTAATCCCATATATAGTCGTCAAACCATCCCAGCAATTGAAGTAAGAAGGAAACTAGGAGGAGAAACCTACCACCAGATTGAGAGAGTCATCGCCTTGGATAATGATAAGTGGTAGGATAACAAGATAGAGAGTATACTAAATTGGAGCGGGTTTGAACCTGGCAAAGGACTCGACAAAAACCTCCAGGGGATCACAAAGCCTATCAAACTAAAGAACCATGGCACCACTTTCGGGTTATGGTACGATTATACTTGGGAAGAATTCCAGAACTGGTAGGCACCATGGCGCGACCCTTCCTATTCGTTGGGGCAACCTATACCCTGCCTGAAACAAGCTTTCCAGCCCGCCGACATCATGTATGGGTCAGAGGAAGATGAAGCATTAACAGTAATGAAGGACGTATTCTTGGAAGATGACAATATGGAATGTCACTTCATTCTCGAGGAGGAAGGGGAGGAAGGCCCTTCCATACAGGCAGTGAGTTGAGGAGAGAGCCTCGACAATTGGTCTATCAGAAACACCAAGGCCCTGAGATCTTCGGGGTAGCAAGGCTGAACAAAGCATTATGCATTATCTTTTACTTTTTGCTAGTTGATTTCCCTTCAGTATTATCTTTGAATTTTGAAAAGCGCTCCAATGTTCAAAACAATTTTTGGCATTTATCAAAGCATTTCAGTTTTTATATAAAGCTCGCTCTTATTATTTCCTTTCTCTGCCATTTACTTTACTTTACACAGCATTACTGTTACTTATCTTGATGAACCAACGAATGTGACATGCGATGAGCTAACGCAACAGACGAACATAGACTCAGAAGAGGACGAGATACCAAAAGAGGTCATTAAAGAGATTGAGGATTTTGAGAACAGACCTAAGTCTAACTTGGATGAAACTGAGGTTATCAACTTGGGGAATTCAGAGAATGTCAAGGGAACGTGCATCAGTGTTCACCTGTCACCATCGGAAAAGGAAGGGTACACAGAGTTCTTAAAAGAATATGAGGACATATTTGCCTTGTCATATAATGATATGACCGGTCTCAGTACAACTATTGTAGCTCACAAACTGCCAACGGATCAGACATGTCCGCCAATAAAGCAGAAGCTCAAAAAGTTCAAGCCAGACATGAGTTTGAAAATCAAGGAAGAAGTCACCAAGCAAGTCAAAGCCAAGGTCCTCAGGGTAGTGGAATACCCGACATGGTTAGCCAACATTGTGCTAGTACTAAATAAGGACGGGAAGGTCAGAATTTGTGTCGACTACCGGGACCTGAACCGGGCTAGTCCAAAAGACAACTTCCCACTGCGAAACATACAAATTCTGATTGACAACTGCACCAAGCACGAGCTGTAGTAATTTGTCGATTGTTTTTCTGGATACCACCAGATATGGATGGACAAGGAAGACGCAGAGAAAACAACTTTCATCATGCCGTGGGGAATATATTGTTACAAGATGATGTCGTTTGGGTTAAAAAATGTTGGGGCCACCTACATGAGGTCCATGACAACTATTTTCCATGACATAATACACAAAGAGATCGAGGTGTATATAGATGATGTCATCATCAAATCCAAGAAAGCCATTGACCACATGGAAGATTTAAGGAAGGCTTTCAAAAGATTGAGAAGGTACAACTTGAAATTGAATCCCGCCAAATGTGCAGTCGGGGTTCCTACCAGAAAATTGCTTGGGTTCATCGTAAGTCGACGGGGAATAGAACTCGACCCGTCAAAGGTCAAGGCCATACAAGAATAACCACCTCCAAAGAACAAGAAAGAGGTTATGAGTTTCTTGGGGAGACTCAACTACACCAGCCGGTTCATAGCCCAGTCCACCATCATTTGTGAACCTATCATTATGATGTTGAAGAAGGACGCCGCCACTAAATGGACTTATGATTGTCAAAAGGCCTTCGACAGAATCAAGGAATACCTGTCAACGCCACCAGTTCTAGTTCCGCCTGAACCGGGTAGACCGCTATTGCTCTACCTCGCAGTACTGGATGGAGCATTCGGGTGTGTTTTAGGACAACATGATGAAATAGGGATATAGGAGCAGTCCTAGTATCAGAAACAGGTCAACATTATCCGGTGTCCGCCAAACTCAAGTTCCGGTGCACCAACAACATGGCCGAGTATGAAGCCTGAATCTTAGGGCTCAAACTGGACATTGATATGAATGTTCAAGATTTACTATTGATCAGGGATTCAGACTTGCTCATACATCAAGTTCGAGAAGAGTGGGCAACCAAGAATTCCAAAATACTCCCATACTTGCATCATGTACAAGAGTTGAGGAAGAGGTTTACAAAGATAGAATTTTTGCATGTCCCCAGAGTGCTGAATGAGTTCGCTGATGCATTGGCCACTCTGTCATCCATGATTCAGCATCCAGATAAGAACTTCATTGATCCTATCCTAATAAAAATCCAGGATCAACCTGCTTATTGTGCTCATGTCGAGGAAGAAGCAGATGGTAAACCATGGTTCCACGACATTAAGAAATATCTATCAACAGGAGAGTATCCAGAACTTGCAAACACTACTCAAAAGCACACATTGAGGAGATTATCCAATCACTTCTTTCACAGCGGAGGAATCATGTACAGGAGGACTCCCGATTTGGGATTACTAAGGTGTCTCGACTCAAAGGAAGCATACAAGTTCTTTGAAGAGATTCATGCAAGGACCTGTGGCCCGCACATGAATGGTTTCATCTTAGCCAAGAAAATACTCTGAGCTGGTTATTTCTGGATGACTATGGATACAGACTGCATCCACTATGTTCGAAAATGCCATCGTTGCCAGCCATGCAGGTGCCTCCTAACGAGCTTAATGCAAAAAGCTCACCATGGTCGTTTGCCTCTTGGGAAATGGATGTCATTGGACCTATCGAGCCTGCCGCATCTAACGGGCATAGGTTCATTCTAGTGGCAATTGATTATTTAACCAAATGGGTTGAAGAAGCATCATATAAAGTGGTAACCAAGAAGGTTATGGCAGACTTTGTCCGTGACCATATCATTTTACCGATTCGACATCCCAAATTCGATCATCACTAATAATGGTTCCAATCTCAACAGCGACTTGATGAAAGCAATGTGTGAAAGCTTTAGGATCAAGCATAAGAATTCTACAGCCTACAGACCCCAGATGAATGGACATGTAGAAGCAGCCAACAAGAACATCAAAAAGATACTAAGGAAAATGATAGAAAAACACAAGCAGTGGCATGAGAAGCTATCATTTACTCTATTGGGATACCGTACCACCATCCGCACATCAACTGGGGTGACTCCCTATATGTTGGTTTACGGTACCGAGGCAATTATCCCAGCCGAAGTAGAGATTCCCTCCCTGAGAATTATGCAGGAAGCAGAACTTGAAGATGCAGAATGGATAAAGAGACGCTTTGAGCAATTAGCCCTTATAGACGGAAAAAGATTGAATGCAGTTTGCCATGTGTGAGCACGTGATTTTTGCCCCAAGCAAATTGTTCCAAAATATAGGCAAAAATGATTTTTGAATTTGTGTGGCAATTTGTTGATAATTGTTTGATTAATAATAACTCATGAAATAAGTAGAAATACTAGGACTTTTTCTAATTTTTGAAAAGGAAAACAAAACAAAGAAAATCAAATATTCATCTATTTTTGTATTAATTAGAAAATACCAAAAAATAGAAATTAATTACTCTTTAATTTTTAGAAAAATTAGAAAATTAAAAGAAAAATACAAAGAAAATACAAGGGAAATAAATAAATACAAAAATTAAAGTAAAAAAAAGAAAAATACAAAATACGAAAATACAAGATTCAAGATACAAATACAACATACAAGACTTGGGCTAAATACAATAATTAGCCCAAGAGATATAATACATTGATCAGACCCAAAATATAACCAGCCCGATCTGTTAGACCATAAACCAAACGACACCGTCCAGGGCAATTGAATCTGGACCGTTGGAAATTTGATCAAAC
>MU689470.1:72636-117811 GCA_026770625.1 Nicotiana glauca | reverse complement strand
CGTAAATATCTTCGGCACAATTCTAATATACATTCTCAAGTACGGGTGCACATTTATGTGACCCAAATCTTATTCTCCACGAAGTTCAAATGTATTTAAAGTCACAGGCGTACTGGTACAGTGTGGTTCAAAAAATGCATTTTCACGACGTTACAATTCCTTAAAATTGATAAAGCGGAATACTAATAATGCACATAATTAGAATATATAGAAATCAGATAAAAGCAAATATAACAGTTGAGCGACCATGCTAGAACCACAGAATTCGGGAATGCCTAACACCTTCTCTCGAATTAACAGAATTCCTTATCCGAATTTCTAGTTCGCAGACTGTAATAGAGTCAAATTTTCCTCGGTTCGGGATTAAAACGGTGACTTGAGACACCATTATATTCTCAAGTGGCGACTCTGAAAAACTTAAATAACTAATCCCGTTCCGACTGTCCTTAAATTGGAAAAACTCCTTATTATACTCATTCGTCGAGTGTAACCTGTAAAAAGAAGGTGTGACACCATGGTCAGCTTTATTAGAATAGAATGACCAGAGCCTTCAACAAGAGAGTCAGGCCAAGGCAGTTCGCGCCAGGGCAGTTAGTACTGAAGAAGATTTTTCTGCACCAAGATGAAGCCAAGGGGAAATTCTATCCCAACTGGCTATGTCTGTACATGGTTCACCGGGTTCTAACCGGGGGAGCTCTCATACTTGCAGAAATGGACAGAGAAGTTTGGCCAAAGCCGATCAATTCAGATGCAGTGAAGAGATCTACGTGTAATCATTATGATTTCTTTATGATGTAATTTGAACTACGCCTGACTTGATTCCTTTTTAAGAGGGGATACGTACGCAGCCTTATGGGTTCGGTCACAATTCAATAAAATTTTCATTTCCCCCCGACACTGGAAACTGGGGCAGAATTTTTAGATGGACCCTCTAAATTTTGAAGTTGATCTTCGACAATGATCATGCGCAGCCGTAACAGGCACCAGCTCAGTAAACTGGGGCAGAATTTTAAGGACCCTCAAAATTCCGGAGCAAAAGAGGTTGCAATATCTTGAAATGTGTCGCAGTCATCGGTTCATCTAAAATCGTTTTACCTATTATGTATTTACATCATATTCTTATTAGTTTGCTAAATCATGCATAGCTACTGTCAAAATAGCTTTGTTTAGCAATGCTACCCCAAATGAAAGCAAGAGCCTGGTAGGACAAGAGAGATTTACGGGAAGACGAAATAACCTTCCCCCTTTACAAAGCTCACGATTTTTCTTTAGATGCAGGCACCCAGACATAAAGTCATCAGATACGATTACAAACTCATATTTTTTAGGAATACTACTCTCAAAATCATCACCCATTTACAAGTTATATCCGCGCACGACGTCCTCAGCAACCACAATGACACAATCAACTATCAGCTATCATCTATCAGCTAAGAGATTTCTTACTCCTCACCTTTTTTTGTTGTATCGCATAAGGCTACTTTTCTGCCTTCCGAGACTAAGCACTGTCTCCATCTGCATATTTTGAATTACATAGGGCTGCTTTTCTGCCTTCTGAGACTAAGCATTGTCTCCATCTGCATTTTTCGCATTGCATAAGGCTATCTTTTCTGCCTTTCGAGACTAAGATTGTCTCCATTTGCATTTTTTTCTCTGCATTACATAAGGTTACCTTTCTGCCTTCCGAGACTAAGCATTGTCTCCATTTGCATTTTTCTTTGCATTGCATAAGGCTACCTTTCTGCCTTCCGAGACTAAGCACTGTCTCCATCCTGCATTTCTCTGCATTGCATAAGGATACCATTCTAGCTTCCGAGGTTAAGCTCTACCTCCATCCTGCATTTCTTTACATTGCATAAGGCTACCATTCTTCCTTTCGAGGTTAAGCTCTATCTCCATCTGCATGGTTGAAAGATCGCCAACTTTATTTAAATCTCTATATCGACTGAAATATCACCAATTTTATTTAAATGTTTTCATCGACTGAAATATCGCCAACTTTATTTAAATCTCTATATCGGGTGAAATATCGCCAACCTTATTTAAATCTCAGTATCGGCTGAAAGATCACCAGTTATATTTAAATCCCCATCATCATCTATACTTATGCTTTTTGTCGGCTGAAATATTGCCATTTACATCTTTCTACCTCGGTTGAAATATCACCAGCTTTATTTAAATTTTGTCCGCTGAAATACCTCCATTTATATTTATCCTTCACATCGGCTGAAATACTACTAAATCTTGCATTTCATAGGCTGAAATACCGCCAAATATTGCATCTCATGGGCTAAAATACCGCCAAACTGTCCAAGGGCGTCATTGTTTGGAGGCACCATTTTAATTGCCCGAGAATGCCATGCCATGGCTAGAAGACCCCGCTTTATATCCTGCACATCATTATTCAAGGCATCATGGTTCGGAGGCACCATTGTCATAGCCCGAGAACCTTATTTCATAGCCTGCGAATCCGTTATTTTACGCTTCATGGCCCAGGACGTCATGGTCTGAGGACGCCATCCTAACCCTCCAAATGCAGCATTCATGGTCCAACGGGAACTTGCATCACGTTTAAATTCTGCACAGTATGCTTGTATTACTCAATTGCAGGTACATCAGCTAGTAATGGCCTTTACAACAGGAGCGATCCTGCTCCAGTACCCGCAGCCCATCGGTCTGTGACCATCCTTTCCCAACCTAAATATTGTGCCCGTCTCTTCAAAAACCTCCATCGGCATACTCCGTCGTTGTATCCCGAACTACATATGACCTGATTCCTATAAAATCAGGGATATGTAGGCAGCTCAGAAACCAGAGCTCGATCAAAATTGGTCATTATATCTTTACCCGACAACTCTTTCATCCTTCCCGGGTAAAGAGGGGCAGCTGTTGATACCCAATTTTACACTATATATTTTATATGTACTCAAAATATTCTCAAAATAGTATGTATATGCATATATAAGTATACCCAAGAGTTTTGGTATTTTTCCTTATTTTTATAGATTTTTTAAATCAATTTATTGTCTATTTTAATAGTACAAAATTCAATAATTATTCCCAGACTATTATTTTTATTCTCATATTTACGCCAAGGTATAATTGAGGTGATTTTTGCATATTTTTATAAAACTTATTTGGTACTTTAAAAGATAAATTGCTATAATTGCAATTATAGTCTATTTTTCGATTAACAATATTATATAATTGTAAATTCGCTCCCAGTATTTTTTAATTAACATTTATATATTATTAATCAATTTAGTGCTTTTCATTATTTTTTAAAACTATTTTAACTATTTTTATTAAAATAGAAAGGGAAGAAATGGTTGTTTAACATTTAGCCTCGTTTATTTCAATTATAACCCCTTTACATTTTGATTTTAACAACAAATTGAAACCCTAATTTCAACCCAAAATCCCTGACCCAATCCTCAAATCACCGGATCCGTACCACATTTAATAACCCGGTCCAGATTCAATCTAATCTGAGCCGTTGATCAAGTAAGATCAACGACCCAGGATTTATTTTCAAAATTAAAACTAATAACCCCCCCCCCCCAAACCCTTTATTTCAGAGAAGGTCTCTCTCTCTCTCTCTCTACACTCACTCTTGCTCTCCCTTCTCTCTAGAAACTTCTGGTTCTCTCTCTCGTCTCCGATGAATCCACCACCTCTCCGGCCACCTCCAGCCTCACTTCCCTCGACCACGAGCCACCATGAAACCTTATCGTGTTGATTCCCTCTACCTTCGAGACTCCAGGAACCTCCAACATGCGAGATCGTCATCGAAGGTTCTGCCTGACTTATCTCCGACCTTTCTCCGATGGTTTATGGTTCAATGGTGCTACGAGCATCATTATTAACGAGTTTCACAACCAGGTTCCTTATCTCTCACTGGTTTGATAAAAAACACTAAGTTTTTCTTAAAACTTTGTCTTTTTAAACAATTTTCAACTTGTTCTTTTATGTTATACACTACGCCCTACTCGATCTTTGCGATTGTTCAAGTTTTCAACGTTTTTGTCTTTCTTCAAAAACTAGGGTTTCTGAAGCTCTTTCGAAATCACTATATCTTTTGATTTTTTTTAGTATTATGTTTTTATGTTTGTGTTATGTGCTTGTTTGTGTGATCCTCTGGTTATTCTCCGAGTTCCATGTTTTAATTTTACTATTAGGGTTCTAGCCTTCTATTGATTCTGTGATTTCTTGCCTAGGGTTCTCTGATTTCATGCATATTGTGTTCAATAGGTTTAATTGATCACCGTTTACCAAATGTTCTGAAGATTGTGTGCATCTCTTCGAATCCCTGAATTTGTATATATTTTCCTTAGAAGTTTTACTCTAATTTATATCACTATTTGTGAAGTGCTCTCCTTACTTAGTACTGATTCCCTGTGATTTTTCAATTTCATCCGTGATTCTTCGAATTAATTTGTGTGTAAAATATGCTGTCCTTATATTTTCATTACTTGAAATATTCTATATACTTTTTACTACTCCTATTATGGAAATATCAGTTTGGCAAACAATAATTTTCCTTATTTGACACAATTTGCACCTGTTTGAATTAGGACACTTTAATTGAAGGAAGTCCGAGTCTATAATTGATTCTAATTTGCATTATTTCCATAATTATAATAAGTTTATATGTATTACGTTATTTTTCACTTAATTTGAGAGTTGTAAGTACCCCATTCTCTTTTGCATTACATACGGATACATTGCACATCACGAACACAGACACACGAACACACAAAGCTCAATGCTCTGAACTCTCTTAGTATTCTCTCTTGTTTTCCTACACATCCCCTCCCACTTTTCTGTTGATTACTGATTATTTAGTCAGCTGAAAGCCATGTCTGAGTGATCTTTGGGGGCTACTCCATTATTCTACTGCTCTATACATTGTTGATTGTTTAGTTTGCATACTACTGCTCACTTCCTTGCACACTACTACTCTAAAATATCTCATCCTTGACTGGTGTGCCCTCTATTTGATTTATAGCATCCAAAACAATATGCTTTTATACATGCTGCACTTTTTTTTGTTTCTTCTATGCTTTTACTTATGGTTCTGCTGTTCTTATTGCAACTAGCACGTTTACTGGTCTGCTTAATGCATGTTCTCCCCAATTCCCTAGCCCCAGTACATTTTTAGCATGTGATCATGAGCCCTTTTGTTTGAAACCTGTGACTGTTTAAGTTTTGAATTTCTTCCCTTTGGTATCTAGATGTAATTGTGTTATTTCATGTGAACTATTTACCCCCACTTCCCTTTTCCCTGTTTGTGTTTACTACCTGGAACTATATGATGTATTTTGGTTCTGAGTTTGTCAAAAATGTCCCAATGTTTTTCTCTTCTAAATTTGTTTCTCCATGGATCATTTTTTTTAAAACTGTTTTTCAACTCAATTTCTTTAAAGAAATTTCCATCACACTCTCACTACTCCTAAATTTTAGGTTCTACCCCCTTCGTGTAAGCATTGCCTTGGACACCTTTGTGTACCCTTTGAACTTTGATACACAAGTCTGGTAATTACACACTACACTTGTTCCAAAATTTGGTAGTGTTTGGGTACTGGTATTGGCCAAGGACCCCTCATTGGGCCCTTAGGGAGCTTTGACGCACCCAAACCATGGTCATGGCTATGAAACTCGAAAGAGGTGAGGTTGAAAGATTGGACATGGTTGAAGGCTCCCTATAGGGTAGTTTCTTATTTTATTTTTCATTATGTAATTTAGCTATCATGGTTTGTAATAATTTCTAAATGAATGATTGGGGGCCATAGTGAAAATGGGTTGTGGTTATGCATGCTTAGTTCAAAGTTATGAGTAGAAAACATGCTCATAGAGCTTTACTTACCTATTTGTGGAATAGACATCATGTATAGGACATGCATCTTATGTAGTAGTAATCCTTTTTTAGACACTTTACATTCTGTTTGTTGTCATACTCACTTCATATTCGCAACTAGCTAATGACTCACAAATAATTGTTAAAACTACTGCTACATTTTCATTGGCATTTAGATACCATGTTTTAGGACTTTTACGTGCATTAGATGCCATGTTACTTCGGATTTATATTTTTGTGTAGGTTGAAATTCGTTAAACGCCTCACCAGTATGTTTAAGCTAATAATGCAAGTTTGATTAACCGCGTCCTTTAAAAGCGAGATTAATGTGCATGCTCACCCTTTTAGAGTAATTAGGCAACCTATACATCGCCTAGGCAAGTTTTAGGCCCTAATAAGAATCGATTAAGCACGTTCTTATCAGTTTAAGACTAATCAGCTTTTATTTAAATTTTGCCACTCTCATTCCTGTTGTGACTCTCTGGAGGTCACTCTTTTCCTGAAAATATCTTTACTTGGAAACCCGTTTCGTATTTATAGACTCACTAATTTTCTGATTCTTGTTCTATTATGTTTTTTAAATTACTGGCCCAGGATCACGTTATTTTGTCTAACTGAACTACTGTACTTTCAAGTCTTCTTTTTCTAACCATGTTTTAATAGTTCCCTTTCCTTTACATACTCAACATGTTTTCTTAGTTGTATTTCTGCATGTCAAACGCTCTTCAGATCACTCAGTTGTGATTAAACCTTAAATGTGCTTGAAACGTGCTAATTACAGGTTTGCTTGTGAGGGATCTGTGAGCCTCTTATTTGCCTATGTATGTTCCCCTTTATGTGAAGTCCTACTTGTTATGTATGTCGTCAGGTATTTTGTCCTTTAGACCTGAAGGTTCAGCCTAGAACTTACCTTATAGGAATAGTGGTCCTTAATACCCTCTAAGACTTATAGGACGGGATGGGTAATAGCACACACTAAGCATTCGTGACCAATCCACACATTTAAATAACCTTTACGGGGTGGGAAGGGTAGATATGGAGATGATGAACGCATGATAACACTATGCGTACAATTGGTTACCGGTGTTGTGTGGATGATCCTTGTGCTTTATAAACCTAGGACCCCATTTCCTTTATATAAATTAGTTTAATACCAATAAATTTTGTCTTTTCTACTACTTAAAACTCCTGTTAATTTTATTGTATTATCCCTTTTAAATTCCCTTTTACTTACTCAATAGCCTGACTAGTTTTCTGCGTTTAGAGCCTCCCATAAACAAATTATAGATTTTAACATGCTTGCTACATACCTATTTGCAACCGTTATGTGTAAATTTATTTGTATACTTGTTTACTTTAAAGTCACAACATAGCATGGCCGGGAACCACACTAGTGGATCTTGAGGGGTGCCTAACACATTCCCCTCGAGATAATTTCTAGCCCTTACCCGAACTCTGATTTTCAATTTCAAAAGTTTTAGTGTCCTAATTTAATTAATCATTAGGTGGCGACTCTTCAATTCCAAAAACCCAATTCCGAAACGGGAATAAAGTTGTCTTCCCAAATGTCGTAAACTCGATTTTGCGGGAAAAAGTGGGCGTTGACGGGCCTCTCTCGAGAGAGAGACCTCTACCTCCCGACCTCCGCCCTAGCTGGCTGGGCAAATGGGGTAGCAGCTGGAGCTGTGATCATGGCCTGAGAACTTTGAGGAGCATGCTATGGCTGGGCAGTCTATGAAGATGCACCCCTACCAAGTTTGGGGCTGTCCTTAACCATATGGCATGTATCACCACACTCAAAAAAAGCCCTGGGAGAACGCAGTGGCTGTGACTGACTAGGACCAGGTCTGCTGGTCTGACCTCTAAAAGCAGCCCGCACAGGAAGCGCGCTAGAAACTGGAGGTGCATAGTAAGGCTCCTGAGGTTTAGGCGGAGCTTGAGCACTGCTGGCTGTTGCCAGAGCTGAATGGATGGGGCGACCCACATAACCCCTGCCATGACAACCTGCTACTGGGGTACAGGCACCATAGTAGTAGCTTGACTCTCTAGACCTCTTGGCCTCTCTCTCCTCTCGCTCCTTGGCGAGCATACCCTCGATCCTCCTAGCAATGCTCACTACCTGTTGATAAAGAATGTCCATCTAGATCTGATGGGTGGGATAAGACCCTTAATGAACCTGCGAACTCTCTAACGGACTATAGCAACCAAGGCAGGTGCATGCTTGGCCAACCTGGTATAACGAATAGCATACTCTGAAATGGTCATAGCACCCTACCACAAATGCTCAAACTCTGCGCGCCATACATCCCTGAGACTCCGAGGGACAAACTCTCTCATGAACATATCTGAGAACTGGGTCCAGGTCAATAAAGTAGCCTCGGCTGGACTGTCTATCTCATAAGTGCACCACCAATCATAGGCGTCTCCCCTGAGCTGAAAGGCAGCAAAAGGAAACCCCGCTAGACTCTGCTATGCCCATAGTGCAAAGAATACGGATGGCACTCCTCTAGAAATCCCAAGGCATCTTCTGATGCTAATCCACTGAATACCGAAGGATCATACTTCTTGATCCTCTCAAGTCTCCACTGCTCGTCCTCTGAGGCAGCTGACCCATCCCCGGGATGAACTGGCACTACAGGCGGTGCAAGAATAATCTTGCGAACCTGCTCAACATGCACTCGCTGGTTAGGAGTCTGGGCGGCAGGAGTCTGTGCTCCTCCCACGGCCTGGGATGTGGCTGAAGCAAGGGGAAGCAACCCTGCCCGAGCCAAGGTGGTGTACATACTCATGAACTGAGCCAGAGTCTCTTGAAGAGCTGGAGTAGTAGTGGTTGTAGCAGGTGTGCTAGTGGCCTGGGCTCTAGCTGGATTTGTTGGTGGTGCCTCCGTGGCAGCTTGCGCAGGTATTCTGGTTGCACCACGTATGCGCCCTCGACTTCTACCCCGGCCCCAGCCTCTGATGGCTACAGTAGGGGGTGTAGGTGCCTAATCATCCCGAGTAGTGCGTGTCTTCACCATTTGTGAGAGAATAGAAGACAAAAGTTTAGAATGGTGATGTCAAAATATCGCACGATAACGAAATCAAATGAAGAGTAAATTTTCCTAACAGTTACATAGCCTTTCATAGATAAGTACAGACGTCTCCGTACCGATCAGTGAGACTCTAATAAATTGGCATGTGTTCCATGACTCTTATGAACCTAGAGCTCTGAAATAAACTTGTCAGGACCCCAGTTTTCCCTCCGTGAACATATCGTGATGGAACCTAGTCCCTACGACTAGGTAAGCCTAACAATGTAGAAACAACATAACTTGCGGAAACAAATAAATAAAACTGAACCAACTAGAAGGAAAACTATATATAAATGCCGCTCGGCATATGCAACTCAATAACGCGGAATCTACAACATCATCCCAAAACCTGAAAACTCACGGGAACACAAGCTAATGGAAAGTAATACACTGCTCTATCTCCAGAATGTCTAAAACAATAGTACGAAAGGAAAAGCTAACTGCTAAAGCTAGAATAAGATAGAGACTCCTGGTCTGCGGACGCGGCAGATATACCTTGAAGTCTCTCCTAGATCCCTCCGCCTCAAGGATAATACGCCTGGGTAGAGCTACCTGGATCTGCACGTGAAAAATATGGACAGAAGGGGCATAAGTACACCACAACGGTACTCAGTAAGTGCCAAGCCTAACCTCGGTTGGGTAGTGGCGAGGAAGGTCAGGGCCCTACTGAGAATAAACATAATAATAAGTCTTGCAACGTATGAAGTAAACAGAAATAAAGAGTACAACTATGAAGTAAGACAAGTTATACAGGGCAGCAAATAACACACAGTGAATAAAGTAACACAAAGTAAAACAGCTCAATATCAATACCAACAACGAGGATCTTCCAGGATACCGTCCTGTAATCCATTTCATCAACTGTCCAAGGAGCTCCCAGGATATTGTCCCGTAGTCCATCATATGAGTATATCTAAAGGATCTCCCGAGATACCATCCCATAGTCGAACTATCTATGTGCAAGGGGATCTACCGAAAATGTAACCCGTAGTCCCAAAGTAAATGTGCAGAGGGATCTACTGGGAATCTGACACGTAATCCCAAAGTAAACAAACAAGAGTGGGGGGGAGGAAGCTACCAAAATCCCACATCTGTAGTCCCAATGTAAATATGCACTCACAACAAGAAGATATTTAGAAATGAAGTTCAACAATACAAGGCAACAGGTAGTTCTAGCCTAACATGTTTCACGTAGGACAAACAAAGCAAATTAAGCAAAGCAAATAGGCTATTTAGATCAACTAAGCATGTTTTTCTACACTAGCACAGGCTATAGTTGCAAATGGAATAAAGCAAGTAAGAAAGAAACTCAGTCTACATATTTAAGTAAAATTGGATCTTCAATAATTAGGTTAAGTAGGCGCTCGTCACCTCGCGTACAAGGCATTCAATTACCAAATATCATATCCTAAGGGGAAGGTCCCCCACACAAGGTTAGACAATCCACTTACCTCGAACCGACTCCAAAATCAACTCGAAACCACACGTTTGCCACGAGTATCTGACTCAACTTGGCCCAAATATATTCAATTCAATTACATATTGTAAATAACATCTCAAGCAACTGATTTTACTATTTAATCAAAGCTAAGACGCAAAATTAGGTAAAATAACCAAAATGCCCCTCAGGACAACATCTCGAAATTAGATGAAATAAACATTTTTAGAACCCTTGTACTCTCACAAGTCTAACCATATCAAAATCTCTCAAATCGGAGGTCAAACACCCACTCAAAACTCAATAATTGGTCTATGAAGTTTTACTCATTTTCCATTCAAAACTCCGAAATTAGAAGAGGAATTCATGATTAGATTAGTGGGTTATGAGCAAAAAGGAGTCTAGAATTGTTTCCCAATCGTTGCCCTTGAAAACCCCTTGAAATCTCCCTCAAATCCGAGCTCTCTAGCTTGAGTTTTGGTAAAAATGGCTAAATCCTCGTTTTGAAACGTTTATATCTGCCCAGGTATTTAATGCATCGCCAAGGCAGAGAAAGACTCGCATTCGCAAAGAAGAAAAATGAAGGCTGCTCAAATTATGCTTTGCGAATGCGGAGCCAGACTCACGAACGCAGAAGAGAAAAATATAATGGTTCAGGAATGCTCTTCGCGAACGCAAAGGGTGGCCTTTGCAAATGTACACAAACGTGAGAGGGGGTATGCGAACACAAAGAGGAAAAATAGACAGAGCCCTCAGTGCCAAATAACACTATGCGAACGCGAGGGCTTAGAAGAGAACGCGATGAAGGAAAAGGGCAAATCTTCGCGAACGCGGGGTACTAAACGCGAACGCGGAGAGGTAATTGGTCCTCCTCACAAATTACTCTATGCGAACGCGTGGAGTAGGAGCGATCGCGAAGAAGGAAAATGGCCTGCAACAGCTGAAGGTATTTCTGCAATTTTTAAATAACTCCAAAATGCTCCGTTGAGCATCCGAAATGCACCTGAGGCCCCCGGGACCTCAACCAAACCTACGGACCTATCCCATAACATTATTCAAACTTGTACCAATCCTTAAACCACCTAATACAACGTCGGAAACTCGAATTAATAAATAATTTAAGCCTAAGAACTTCAAATTCTCTCAAAACATGCTTTCGATAAAAAACCTAATCAAACCACGTCCGAATGACGTGAAATTTTACACACACATCTCGAATGACATGACAGAGCTACTGCAACTTCTGGAATTCCATTCCGACCCTTAGATCAAAATCTCACTATCGGTTTCGGCATTTAAAGTCTAAATTAGCTACGGACATCCAAAACACATTCCAAACACGCTCCCAACCCGAAAATCACCTAACGAAGTTAGCATAACCATCGGATTTCCATTCCGAGACTGTATTCATACTATTCCAACTACGGGTAACTTTCCAACACTTAAGCTCTCATTTAGGAACTAAGTGTCCCAAAACTCTACGAAACTCAAAACCGAACATTCCAGCAATTCAAATTAGCAGAAGTAAACTTGGGGAAAGAAGTTAACAGGGGATCAAGGTGTTAATTCTTAAGACGACCGGCCGAGTCATCACAGATTTGGTTTCAAACTTTTTGCTTTGTGATGCTGGAGACTTCAAGATGCACCTGTTGGGCGTTCGTAAGCTCCGAAGTCACCTTCTATTGTAATTATTTTCATTGTTTCATTTTATTTCGAAATAGTGATGTATTTATTTTAGATAATTACTCCTAATGGCTTATGACTTGTACTACCTGTTTTGGGATTTTAATCTTGTATAATGATTTCGATTTCTAAATTGTTCGATATTAGTTAAATATTATTGTTATTTCTGTTAATGTAAGGATTACCTAGTTTTAGAGACTAGGTGCAATCACGACTCCTTTAAAAGGGTTTTGGGTCGTGAGAAGTTGGTATTAGAGATCTAGGTTCATAGGTGCTACGATGCATAAGAAGTTTAGGAGAGTCTTTGGGACCGGGATAGAGACTTCTGTACTTATCATCAAGGGTCTACAGAAACTATAAGGAAATTCCACTTCTTTCATTCCTTGTCATACGACATCAATTTAGCTTGAAGCATATATCTTATGTTCCTTTACATCCACTTGTGTATGATATTGCGCTTTCAGTGTCCGTTATGTGCCAGTGGATTGTGTTGCTACAGTTGGGCTACGAGGGATCCAGGGATGCTCAAATATTGTCTCAATGTGTCGTCCAGACTGAAGATGTGAAGGTGTTGAAGTACTATTTAGTTGTTCACATAGGGGTGCAACGGGTTCTGGCGATAAGTACGAGCATGTAAAGGTTTGATTGGTTGACGAGTCATCATGATCGTAGTGGGGTCATGAGTTGAATGTTGATTGAGGATAGTTGGGGGTATTGGAGACTATGTTGTTTATATGGGATTTCAACTTAGTGAAAGGTAAATATTATAATTCAAGGCACTAAAGGAAGCGAGTTGGACCGTCACGAGAATGGCTGTAAGCTTAGTAGATGACATGGAGTACCTTGTGATTGGGGTTGTACGAGCTGTGAATGTTTGTTTTGCAGATCATCAGATTTTATTTTCTATGGCTTCGCACCAAGTGGGGGAGTCCACTAGCAGCATGCAGATTGTAGAATTAGGTGTTATATCGGTTTTGGCCCGAGATCTGTATATGTGATATTTGAAGGTTCCTCGAAATTTATATATGATTAACCTCTAAGACCTTGCATGGGATGATGTTGGGGCTTACGGTATTCGTGCGTCATTAATGGGTCCACATTTCAGTATTAAAGGGGGACGGAGAAACAAATTCAGATCCACATAACGTCTATTCGGCATGGGCATCTCGGTCGGGGAACTATAGGGTGCTTCAGAGGAAATACGGTGGCTTGTGCTGATACCCAATATTGTCCTACTTTTCTTCTGAAAAATTTTCTAGTACTCCCTATTCATTAATAATCTAATGTTCTACTTTTTGCAATTATTTATTACCTTTATCACTACTATTATAATAGTTATAATTATTGAAGTGATACTACTATTATAGTTAATGTTTATTATTACCATTAATATGACTATATTAAGTTAATCACTTAGTTACTATATAATATTATATATGTTCAAATTATTTTAATTGAGTCCAAATTACTAAGACAAGCGAGCCCAATTAAATTAATCTCAACTCAATTGAATCTTCCAATTTTAATCTTTGTTTTAGTACTGATAATCTGATACTCAAAAGTCCTTTAATTTTGTCTCTCAACTCTTGTATTGAGAAGTAGATGTGAAGTCTGGAAAGCACTCAGTTCACTGCCCCGTGGAAGGTAAAAACTCGACCTTATCCTATTATTCTTATATTACTAACATACCATATTATTGAATTACGTGTTAGGTTCTCTTCTGTTTAATTGAATCAAAATATGTTTGTAGTTTTATACAAAAGGGAACATTAACATTCATGTCTTTAGGACTTATAATTAAAATATGCTATAGTAGCATGTATTTTGCAGCTCTGTTAAGAATCATGCTTCCTTTAATTAAAAGGCCTTGGTTACAAATCTTAGTTGTAGAGTAGTATTTTTACTTTGAAATTGATTGCCAAGTTCACTAAAACGACTTGTGTATAAGTTACCGATTTTGAGACAAAACTGTTATAACTAATGATTTAAGTGTAGAAATCATGACTTAGATCCTTTAAGCTTTTAGATATCATGGCTTAAGATTGTCGTACAAATTTTGTAATTTTGAAGTTTGGTCAAAGTAAAATACTCGATTATGTGTTCATATTTAGAGTTAAGAAATTTTGTTTTTGTCAAAAGAAATGCATTGTTTGTCAACTTTTAGTTTTGAAGCGAGGATATGTATGTGTTAAAGTGCTGCTCGTTTAAGCTAACAACAAGTTTGAATGCTAATACACAAATCAGGATTTAGTTAATTTTATCTCACTTGTTAGATGCCATGGCCTTAGGACCAGTTAATTCTTGCTCATTAGGATACATTAAAAGGAGTCTTTTAGTTAAAATGAGTTTTGGTATCATGAACCTGTAGTTTTGTTTGAAGTTTTGAATATTCTATCATTACAAACTTATTTTTATTAGCTAATGTAGTGTTAACTGATAAGCAGAAAATGTTAATATAGTATAACTAGATTTAAAAGAAAATAAGTTAGTTACCTATATGTTTAAGCTATGGATTAAGCCTGCTCTTGGTACAACTGTATTAGACATAGTTGTAAACAGTAAAAAAACCTGCCTTTAATACTTTATTGCCAACTTGACCATGCATTTTAAACATAATTGCAGGTGATTTGTTTGATCCTAAGTGTAAAATGTCAAGATACATCATATGTAAATTAGTGAACTTCAGTCTATCATACTCGAGTAGATATTATGAAGGAATATTTTCAATTTTACTGTCTGGTGTGAATTAAGTGACAGTGTGATCTTTCATTCTATTTACTTTAGCATCCATATATATAGTTTAGAATCAGATTTTCTCTTCTAATTCTTCTTTACTTTCTTTTCTTTCTCTGTTCGCATGTACACCTGGGATGAGTGTTCGAATGCTAATGAAAGAGTCTTTCAACTCTCATGGAGTTAGCCATCACATTTATCTATTCCTCGTGATCTCGGATTTCATTCAAGAAAAACAATTGATGAATAGCAGGGATAGACATTTACGCCTCTTTATTATATCTATTGCCTTTGCTTTGATTAAATGACTAAATAATTGCCTTGATTATTTGAATTACTTGTTTATGTGTTAAAATTATCTTGGTTTGGCATACAACTAATAGCTAGCAAGATTACTTAAGATTATTCATTTAGTTTAATAACCAAACTCTTTAAAAAAAATGTCGGACAATAGTTTTTGGTCTAGAGAATTAAGGAATACATAATTTAAATTTATATCTAACAAATGTGTTCTTAAACAAATTAGTAGTCATTAGAATTTATTTCAAATTTCAAATTTAGTGCACTGCAATTTCGACTTGGCTCCCGTACTTTTAGTCCAACAACATTTTCACAATCGAACTCTTTGAATTCAATCCACTTTCCTAAAATATTTGTTTCGTCATATAATTTACACATATTCTAATCAATTAACTCTAGTCCAGTTGGTAAATCATTTTATGGATCTTAAAGAGGGCTTTACATCTTCTCTTTAAGATTAACTTAACCGTTACCTTAGAATTTCTGAAGTTTAGTAGACCATATTCAAAGTTAATATTAGTAATAATAGGTGTCTTAATTCACCTTTGAAATAATTAGGTGGCAACTCTTTAGTTAGTAATTAATTATGGGAATCACCAATAATTTATACTCTAATTTGATCCGGTTAAAATGGGGTATAACAGCTTGTGCTAGGATCTTTTGCATTAAGTTTTGGTTGGGGTAGTTGTGTATCGACAAGGAAAAGTGTTACCTAGAGGAAAGGCGAGGAGTAACCGAAGCAATGGGTTAGCTTTGTTGTGTTGGGTCATCATAGCAATGGAAGTATTTGATCCTTTTTGAATGAGAATTCCCTACCAGCATTTCTTGCACTACTCTTGGGTTGGACGATTGTGTGGCTCGATTGAGTTGGGGAGATGCAGTCCTAATGGCTTAGTTGCGTGTGCGAGGGTCTCTCGGCCACGGCTTGAGTTGGTTGTCTGCTACGGGCATAAGGAATATGTTTTACATATGGTTTTCTCCTGGATGGATATTGGAAGTTAATAGAGTGTTGGCATTATTGGATATCATATGTGAAGAGCATGTATTTTAGGAAGGAACTTTAAGTTTTTGTTTGCAAATGCTTGGCAAGCGGTATGATGATTACTGCGTTTTGAGGCTTCTGAGGTTCAGGTTTTGTACGTTTCCCGAAAGTGTATATGGGTGTTTTTGTAAGATGATGGGGTGTGAATGATGTATCAGCCATTCGAGTAGCGTAGTTGAGTTCGGGTATGTAAATTATTGTATTTATGAGGTTTTGGGGTTGGATGTCCTCATATGCGAACTATTTCTTATTTGCGAAATGGTGAAGGAATGTTGAAAATGGGATAAATGATAGCATACATTATCGATAAATTGCTATGGGCATTTGGAAGGATATTTATCTAATTGGAAAGGAACAGGATTTGGTGGGGGGCTATTTGAAAGATCAATGAGAATGTGTTTTTTATATCATATCAAGTTTAGGTGCTATTGTAAGATTGTTATCACAGTTATGCTACCGGGCAGATTGGATATTATTTTTTATGGTCTATGTTATGTTCTACTCTCTTATGATGTGATAGGCTGTGAGGTTGTATGATTATTTTCCGTGCATGTTGTAATTCCGTTCAGGCCTTATGGTGATGCGGGCAAGATGACCCTCATGATGTTGATTTTCTCATTGCACCTTAGTTGTGCTTGCTTTCTTCCATGTTTTATAATTCTATTCATTTTCCCACAGTTATACTTGTACGCTCTACTGTGCTTGATATTAGTATTCATGTGATCAGTGAACCCGAGCACTTTGGCTTGATGAGTATCCGGGACCGGGCTGTACGCCGCCGTAGATGTTATGTAGGATACCCTTTCCTTATATTTATTTGGTGTTTTGTTTTCCCTGTGTGGGGTAATTTAATGAAACAGTACTTTTGTTGTTACACATGTTTTACTTGTTTGATAATCCCCATACCTTGCTTTCCTTTTGTTTGTACTACATAACTGAGTTTTTGTTGGGTTGTGTGCGTACCATGTTGTGTGAGAATCTGTGCGGTTCAGTGATGGGTTGCTAATTAGGCTGCCTGCTTGGTGCACTGACGAGAGAGTTTTTTGACTTGTTGACTTCGTGGGCGGTTATGAGTTTCCTCATATTTCTTTATCATGGGTAGGATTGTGGAGGTCCGGAAGAAGGTTCTATTCAATGTGAAGTGTATTGCTGACATCGAGAATGTTATTTGGGAAGCTATGGTGGTCAGAAGTTATTGCTATAGGCATTTGAGTTATGTGGAACATCATGTGATTGTACCCTAGGTTGGAATCATGGCTCGATTCGTCTTGTTCAGGTTTATACAATGTGATGATGCGAGATTCGGGTCCTATGATGAATTTTAGATATTGAGATTTCGGTTCTATCCTAAGGTTATGGACTGAGGATGACATGAGATCTTCAGTTAAATTGCATTGTCACTCTTACATAGGTTTGGGTGATGGGGAATCACCTCTGGGTGTACGTATGGTGAGCTTATGCAGTGACTTGATAGCTTTAGAATGGCTCCCGACACGTTCAAGGATGAACGTACGTCTAGGTGGAGGAGGATGTAATGACCCGACTGATCTTTTTGAGCAATTACATCAAGTTTGGATGTTTGGGGTCACGAGTAGCTTCACAAAGTGTATTATAACTTGCGTGGATCATTGGTTTGGGTTTTTTAGAATTTCGGAAAAGATTTTTAGAAATGCCTCTCGTTTGAGAAGTTCAAAGTTGAAAGAATTAACCAAGGTTTTACTTTTGAGTATTTGACCTTGGATTTGAGTTTCTATGGTTTTGGATAGGCTTGGGTTGTTATTTTGGACTTAGGCGTGTGTCCAGATTTGGATTTAGAGGTCCGTAGGGTAATTTGAAGCATTTTGGCGAAAATTAGAAAGTTGAAGTTTGGGAAGACTGAGAGGTTTGACCAATAGTTGACTTTGGTAATATCGGGGTCAGAATGCTATTCCAAGAGTTGGAATAGCTCCGTTACGTCATTTGGCATTTGCCTGCAAAATTTGGTGTCATTTGGAGTTGATTTGATATGGTTCGGTCGCTTGGTTGCGAATCTAGAAGTTCTTGAAGTTCATGGTGATTTTCATGTGTTTTGGCATGTGATTCGTGGTTCTAGAGGCTATTTTGGTGTTCTGATCACGTGAACAAGTTCTTGTTATATTTGCAGACTTGGGTGGATGTTTGGCATGGAGCCCCGAGGGCTCAGATGAGTTTCATATGCGTTTCGCAGTGTTGGAAGAAGGTTCAACTGTATTGGTGTCTTTGTTCTCGCATTTGCGAGGTTTTCATCGCATTTGCGATGTCCGTATTTGCGAGATTTTTCTCATTTTTGCGATGATGGGCTGGGCCAGGGGAGTTTGCAATTGCGAACTACATCATCGCATTTGCAATTGCAGCTCCGCATTTGCGACACAAACTGTCGCTTTTTGCGAAAGACTAAGAACTCTCATTTCCGAGTCTTGTGTCGCATTTTCGAGCATCGCAAATGTAACATCTGAGGCTGGTAGTAAGATTCCTATTTCGGGACTTAGCTTCATTTTATCATATTTTGAACGCTAGGTCGGAGAGTGAGTGATTTTGATAGAGGATTTTTATATCAAATTATTGGGTAATTTCTTCTAATCAATTTTCATTTATATTTTGTGATTAAACTTCAGATTTAACATAAAATTCATGAGAATCCAAAGGAAAATTTTGGAAAAATTGTAAAATCTTTCAAAAATAAAAATGATGATTTGAAGAACGAGTTGGTATCAGAACTTAATAATTTTTGTGTGGTTGAACTCTATCGGAATGGGTGTTTGGGTTTTGTAAATTTTGTCGGGTTCCGAGGTGCAGGCCCAGATAGTTGTTGACTTTTTGCAAATTGAATAAGTATCAAAGCTTTTTTAATTGAAATTATTTTCTTTTGCATTGTTTGATGTATTTAAGTCGTCTTTGGCTAGATTTGGCCGAGCAATGGTGAATTGGCAAAGAAAAAGATAAATTGAGTTTTGAGTTTGCCGAATTGAGGTAAGTGTCTTGTCTAACTTTGTGTGGGATAAACCACCCCTTAAGAATTGAGTTCATTGTGTTATCTTGTTATGTAAAAGTTGTGTACGCAAGGTGACGAATGGGTACATAGTTTATATGTGGTATTGAGCGGTTTAGATTGTCTAGTCTCTTTCCATGCCTTTGATTAAATTGTCATAACATGTGGTATCTTGTTGTTAGACTACTCTTACATGTTTTATATGATGTTGTTAGCACTTATTTACATTTTACTTGTTATTTGGACCTTATAAGCCTTGGTTGGAGACATTGCCTTTGTTATTATCTTGTTACCTCTTAATTGTTGAGTTCTTATATGCCTACGTGCATATTCTCTACGCGTCCAAATTGTTGTGATTGCCTTCTTAGTTATCACGTGTCTTACATGTCTTGTTATTTTATAAATGTTGTTGTAGTCCTTTGATTTTACGCGGTTCCCTTGCTGTCATGTACTCGTGCTCTTGGTTGTAGATATTCTTGCAAATTAAGTTACTGAATTGTTGTTGTTGATTTAAATTCCGCGGGGGATCAGGTTTCACACCACAATAGGTGAGATAAGGGAGGTGGTGGAATAAGAGACCATATTTATTGTTCTGATATTGATATTGTACGGTGAGATCGGTTTGCACGCAACTACATGTGAAATAAGGGTGGATTATTATCGTGAAATAGGGGTGAATTATGATATTGATATTATATGGTGAAATCGGGTGCACACCGCAATATGTTTTGTTTATTGTTATGACATTGATATTTTATAGTGGGATCGGGTTGCACACCGCAACATGTGAAATAAGGGTGAATTGATATAGTAGAATAAGGGTGAATTGTGATATTGATATTATATGGTTGGATTGGATTGCACATTGCAACATATTTTATTTATTATTACGATATTGCTATTATATGGTGGGATAGGGTTGCATGCCGCAACACGTCAAATAAGGGTGAATTGATATGTTCGAATTAGGGTGAATCATAATATTGATATTATAAGGTGGGATCGGGTCGCGCACCGTAACATATTCTGTATTTTGTATTCCCTGTTTTATTGTATTGGCTTCAGTTCTTTCGTACAAGACCCTAAGAAATTATATCTCCGGTTTCATTGTTTTTCTGAATATTGAGTTATTGTCGTTGACTTATTACTTTATCGTCATTTCCTGAGCTCTTTTCCTAATACTATTATTTTGGTGAATTGAGTTTCAAGTTGAATTTATTACGTGGAGACAATACCTCCAGTCCTGGTGAGTTGTTAGTAATATAGTAAATTAAAATAAAAGAATTAATATCATGCTACCTCGTATGACTTTTAAGTTAGAACTCATCGTATATTTCAGTATTTACTATTTCTAATAATCTCTATATTTTATTTCAATTGATTTCCCAACTTAATCTCCTTAACATGTCTGAGTTTTTTGTTTACTTTAAAAGGAAATTCTTTTTATTTTTTAACTTAATAAATTCTATATTAATTTAAATAGCTATTCGATGTTGGATTTTATTTGAAAAACGTTATTTTTCTTTACTCAAATGATTTCTAAAACAAACTCATCTTTCTCGCTGATTTCCTATTTGGTCTAGAAACTGTAAATTTACTTTATGATATATAAATGGAATCACTTGAACATCTTAATGGAAATTGACACGGATATTATATACTGAGTAGCACGTGGGTTTCGTCGTGCAAAATGAGATGGAACGATGTGGGCACAAGGTGTCGTGTGTGTTAAAGATTTGAAAGTTGTGATTTATTGTATAGATCACGAGAATTGGAATTATTATAATCGTGTATTAGAAATAATTTATTTGGTTGAGTTGACACCGTTTTTCCTACTTGAGCACATTTACACATATCTGTATCCCAACTTTGTTGTTGTTTAATTACTTGGCTAACTCTTGTTTCCATTCGTGTTTTTTCTTGTCGCTACTACTGTTTTAATTAGATTTCCTTTCACTATTGGTATTACTTGATATGCCTTCCTTATTAGCTTTATGTTATATCATGCACATGTTTATATGTTTGGCAGGTATCTGTGACGACCCGACTGGTCGTCTCATGAGTTACCACTTTGTTTTCCCTATTTTTAGCTTCTTTATGCTTCATTATCCATGTCTCATGTGATCGAGTTGGTTGGATTGATTTAGAAGGAAATGAGACACTTAGTCTCTTTAAGGAAAGCTTAGGTTGGAAAAGTCAACTAGATGTTGACTTATAAGTTAAAGGGATCTGATGTGATTCTATTAGCTTCGGGGGATGATTTGTGACTTAGGAGTGTGATCGGAATTGATTTTGGAGATCCGGTGTAGAATTAGGCTTGATTTGGCGAAGTTAGTATTTGCGCGAATCTCGGTTGATAGCTGAGATTTTGATCCGAGGGTTGGAATAGAATTCCGAGAGTTGTTGTAGCTTTGTTAGGCGATTTTGGATGTGCCTGCAAAATTTCAGGTCATTCAGAGGAGTTTTGGTCGGGTTTTTGATCAAATACGTAATTCGGAAGTTTTAGAAGAACTTAGGCTTGAATCCTATGAAATTTGAATGTTTTGGTGTTGTTTGTGGTGTCTTGATAATTGGAGAAAATTCGAATAAAGTTTTAGGATGTGTTGGCACTTTTGGTTGAGGTCCCGGGGGCCTCTGGGTGATTTCGGATGGCCATCGGGATGGATTTTGAACATGTCCATTGCTGGTGTTTACTGATACCTGGTATTTCCACATCTGCGGAAAAGGGGCCGCAGATGCGGTTCCGCAGATGCGAAGGGTTGGAGTGCAGATGCGAGTATTGGTCAGTTGGAGAATTTCCGCAGAAGCGAAAGGATTCCGCAGGTGCGACTATTAACCAGAGAAGCGGTCCGTGTTTGAGTGGGAGATTCCGCAGGAGCGGATTTCTGACCACACGATCGGTGTCTGCAGAAGCGGTATTGGACAGCAGAAATGGTCCTGGGCGAGATTGGGAGTTCCACAGAAGCGGTAAAAGTATCGCAGAAGCGGAAATGAAGTTTGGGCAAAAGGGTTTTAAAAAGCATTTCATCCGCGAACCCAAACCCATTTTCCAACATTTTTGAGCATTTTGGGAGCTACTTGGGAGCATTTGAAGAGGGATTCAAAGGAGATTAACTAGAGGTCAGTTTTACGAGTTAAAGACATGATTACATTGCGGAATTATCCTTGAAATTCTTGAGAATTTAGCTAAATTGGAAGAAACTAGGGCTTGGGATTTTAAGATTTTAAATTGGAATTTGAGGGGCCATATGTGGTCCTAATTGAGAGTTTTTGGTATGTATATACTCGTGGCGAGATAAGGAATCCGATGATGTTAATTTTTTGATTTTTCGAGAAGTGGGCCCGGGGCTCGAGTTTTGCTCATTTCGAGATTTTCACTACTTTTCGATTGGGTATTGTCCCATTGGCATATTGTGATGTATTCGCTCTGATTTTTGGATAGATTCGACGTGCGTCGAGGCCGAGTTGATGGGCAAGAGCATCGCGAGATAGATATTTCGCCGGTTCGAAGTGAGGAATGATTGTAAATAACATCTTGAGGTTTTGAAACCCCAGATTTGCTCATCATAGTGCTGTATTGAGGTGACTTGCACGCCGGATAGCGAGCGTGGGGTAGAGCACTGTTGGGGATTGTGACTTGGTCCATCCCGATTGATGAATTTACTGCATATTTGACTAAAATTACTTGTTATCATCATAATGTGGGCTGATTTCCATATTAAGGCTTCGTGCCAGCTATTTGAACCCTTCGGGGATTGTTGTTGATAATTCCTCACAGTTTTGCTTATATATTTGAACTCAGTCATGTAATTTCCACTATTTAAAACTCAGCCAAGTTATTATGCCTTAAACACTCGAATGAGATTACTAAAAATATTTTTGGGCTGAGCATCATGTTTTATTGTTGCCCGAGTGGCTTATGTGATTTTGTTGACTGAGTAAGGCCGAGGGCCTGTATTGTAAGATACTTTTGGATCGGGCTGCGCGCCGTAGCAGTATTATACTGATAGTTATATGAGGTCGTGGGCCTAGATTGATGCTACGATATGGCTTGATATTGCCCTTGGGCCGTAAGAGGCCCCTCCCGGAGTCTGCACACCCCCAGTGAGCGCCGTCGACATTAAACGGAGCGGGCTGCACACCGCAGCAGTATGTGGATCGGGCTGCATGCCGCAGCTACACTAGTACTGTTTGATGTGTTTACCTTATTTCATTTGTGTGCCATCATATGTTGTTTTTGCTTCTTCTTGCATTATTCACCTGATGTTCTGGTATTATCTGATAACCGAGTGTGGTGCCCGCGAGGCAGACTTCTGTGCTTATCTGCACTATTTGTTTTGCATTCATTTGCATCACTGTTGAAAAAGTCAATTTCATAAGAGGTTTTAACTAAGCTAAGTTATTTCTAAAGGTTTTATAGCTTCACTGCTTTTTCTCAAAGAGCTTTTCACTGCTCCTATATAGCATGATGGTTTGCTTTACGTGATTTCTTGCTGCTCAGTTGTTATTTACCCTACTTACTCACTAAGTTGGAGTACTCACTTTAATCCCTGCACCTCGCGTGCAGCTGCAGGTATTTGTTCACCCGGTAGCGGGTTCTGGTTAATCAGAGGCAAAGCTATGGGAGTAGCGAGGTGACTGCCTGCATTCGCAGCACCATTTTTTTCTCTCTTTTGGTTCATTGTTCCGGCCTTGTATATTTTAGGTCTCGTAGTTGTATTTATACTCTGATAGATGCTCTTAACTTGTGACACCTCGGTTTGGGCTGTGTTTTGGTTTTATTCTGCACTAATTAAAGAGATCTTTTGATAGACTGTGGTTATTTAAATATATTAAACCTTCTTATTAATGTTAACAATTCTAAAAAGATATGTTGGGTCAGTTGGCTGGCCTCGTCTTCACGAGAGGCTCCATCATGCCAGTGCGGGGTTTGGGTCGTGACACATTGGTATCAGAACCTAGGTTACTAGGTCTCACAAGTCATGAGCAGGTTTAGTAGAGTCTCGCGGATCGATACAGAGACATCTGTATTTATCTTTGAGAGGTTGCGGAACCTTTAGGAAAACTTCATATTCTTGAATTCTTATCGTGCATCCTTTGATTCAGCTTGAAAAGTAACTCTTGAAATTCATTCCACGTACTCATATGCGCGAATGAACGCTCAGTATCAGATATGCCTTAATGGCTTGTGATTCCCTGATCGAGGGGTGAGACGTGATCTCTGTGAGTTGATGTTGGGCCAGTCTGGTGGACTTGAGGCCGGATTTTTGCCTATGGCTTGATCACTGAGGTGCTAATTTTGTGAGCAAGTGTTTTGAACTTATATATTCGGTATTGTCCCTATTAGCGGGAATGGCGGTTGGATATCCATGTGATAAGTATGTTAGTACTGCGAGATGTGTCTATATGACTTGTTAGTGATGAAGAAGTCTGCTGGATAACAGATGAACTTTTAAGTGTTCGATTTCTATTGTGATTTGATGTGTAGCCCGAGTTATGGGCGCGTGAAGAATCTTTTCATGTCTCCTACTTGGAGTGAAGTAAATTTCATATTACGGTATGAGTTTAGACTCAAGAAGACTTAGTGTCTGTGTAATGTGTATGACGGTGGAAGGTATACAGAAATGTTATATTGAAGCGAAACAGGTGGGTTATCTCCTACGGAGAGTTCTGAAGTGGTGTGTTCCATATGTTGTCTATTAGAAGATGTCAATCACAAGTTAAATACACATGTTGAAATCTAAATTGGTCTCTTAGAGAGTGGGTGTGTCTGTTGCGAAGGTGACGGTGAGAATTGTAGAATAGTTTAATTCTAACTGATCTATGTTTTCACAAGCTCATAAGGGATTTTGAGTTAATCTCACTATGATATTATCACAACAATAGAATACATGCGTAAGATTTATTGAGTCTATTTTGATCTATGGCTTCGAGCCAAGTTGGGGAGTTTGCTATTGATTAAGTTTATTGCATGGCTAAGTACTATGTTGGTTCCAGTTTGAGGCGTGTTGGTGAGTCAGTTATGGCTTACGGAGATTTGGGTCGAGGATGGGTGTGAAGGAATTTATTTTTATTTTCAAAGGTTATACGGTGCCTCGTATTTGTGTGAGAATCGCATGATGTCTTAAGTTGTAATTAGTAAAGAGCACTCAGTGCATAGAGTAGGAAGATGCTTGCTTGTATTGTGACGAGGTCATATCTTGCGGTGTTAGAGTGCTAGCAAGGCATGGGTGGTTCTATTCATTGGATCATGCTAAATTCAGTTAAACAGAGTAAATGACTCTCGAGAATGGTACTAATGTGTTCGAGATTCTACATGTGACAATTGGGTATCTTGAATTTGTATATGTTATTAGAGCTGGGTCTCCATTGGGAGAGGTCAAGATGGGTAATTTTCTATATCAATTATGGGCTTCTATATAGCACTGTCAGGAAGGTGCAGGCAATGGTTCGAAATTCGTAGAATGTTCTATGATGTTTTGACTTAGGATGTAGCAGTTGGAAGGTACGAAATGGTTCGTGGGATATGAGACAACATGGTCTCGCGATTCAAAGTCACTCGGGATGAGTACAGATTGATGGTGTTATATGTTTAATGCAGTTGCTATTATTCTTAGGGCATCAGGGTAAGTCAAAAGAAGATGGATTGGTTGGCCATATATCTATTGGCATATTTATGGTAGAGATCAATTCCTTCAGCATGATCAAGTTACACATGTGATTTGTGGCGATATAGGTGAGGCCTGTCGTCCTTCGTAATTGATGTTATTCAAGAGTATTCCATTGTTAAGGGCCTGTTATGTGTTGGCAGATCCCGAAAGGATCATGGTGGGTTGGACCACTACTTAGGGATTTGTATATTCTACGGTTATGAGAATTCACCTGTGTGTTGCTATGGTTCTCCTGAAGTGAGTTAAGTGGAAAGTTTTATATGATGAAGTGTTAATCTAATGATGGTTCAGAAGCTGTGATGAAGAGTCTGTTCTATCGGATGTTGGCATGTTGGGTGCAATCAGTGGTATGGAATTTGAAGTGAAGATAGAGGTAACAACTCGGTATGGGCAAGGATGTTACGAGCTCGGATGAGCAGGGAAGAAGTCTCGACGTTTAAGGTAAATCGGTATAGTCTTTAACGTCACTTGAGAACGGTGTCTTGTGAAAAGGCTTTGCACCCGGGTTTATGATTCTTGATCGCTTTTCAGCGTTAGTGCGGTCAGTGGTTTGGAGGTACGACCCAGTTATTCGTAATGGTAGGTTGTGGGAGGGTGTCCCACAGGAAGATTGTGTAAGTATGGCGGTTAGTCACTTGATTGATTGAAGACTTGAACCAAGTATGAAGGTTGTGATAATATCGTTGAATTGAGAAAAATATGGCAGCACTCGGTCTATTGAGTTATGGACTACGGATGATTTCTCCGACTAGGATGGATGTTCATATGTGCTACGAGCGGAAGATGAGTTGTTAGGGACCTTTGAAAGGTAATTAACCTAGTTCAGTACGATCAGAATCGGCTTGAGTTCGGTGGATGGATTTTAATGTGAATATAGGCTCTATGTTAGGCCAAACAGGTTCATTTCAGTGATGCGCTCCTTATGGAGGAAGAGTCAGGGTGTTATCTCGTTGTCAGATATTTTATGCAGCGATACACTGCGCCATGTGTTGAGGATCCGCGTAGAAATGATGTTTATGAGCAAAATGGCTCTCGAGATTCAGATTGTATATCGCACCTTAGTTGAGCTTGAGTTTGGTAGCTTATAGCGCTATATGTCCCCTCAGGAACGGTATTATGCACTTAGTGTGCTTGTGACCGAAATTCGGTATTTTATATTAATGAGAAATCTAGCTCGATGTACATCGCTTTAGGTGAGTGTTATGTGTGGATCGGGTGGCAGGCCGCCATGAGTTTGTTATTTGGATCGGGTTGCGCACTACAACAGTGTGATATTGAGCATAGTTTTCTATATGTTATTTTCATATGTCTGGCTTCCTATTTTCTAAGGAGAGCACGTATTAGTGCGTGAGTTAGGTACTTCCTTCCAGAGTTCATCTTCCATTTGTACCGCGATTTAATCGGTAGCCTATCCGCATTTTATGGCATCATATGAGACTTTTAATTATGTACGGGGTGGCCTATTGCCTAAGCGGTTCGTACTGGATGAGGTCACACATTGGGGCGAAGTTATATGGATGTATGATATTGCGAGTAAGATTCGTGTGTTCTGTCTCTATGATGGGAGACGGGTTCTCCGTCTTGTGTTGTGGTGGTACTGGAGAGCTTGAAGTATAACTTTTTCGTTTGAGTCATTTTCATGAACTGAGTATGTTCGAACTGTTGCTTATTGGTGCGCATATTGTGAGAATTGGGGCTTAGTCCTGTGTTAATGTGTAACGTCACCAGAGTAGTGTGTTGATTAGATGAGATCGTTGGGATCTTTAATGAGTACGAGCAGATTCGATTTTAGTATGTTGGAAAGATAATATCGAGCTTCGACACAGAAATTTGATGTAGTATTTCCCAAGGGAGAAGTGGTTCCATGAATGGTTGATCTGAGAAATGGTGATTGCTTACTTCGTGTTTTAGTTATCAGTTCAAGTATATGTTAAAGTATTGGAAACAACTTTAGTTGTTAAGAGGTTTTCTATCGGTATTCAGGCCTTGTGTGCAGCTGCTGTTAATGGGAGTTATCGCTGCATGCGTTTGAGTTATGTGGAATATCAAGTAATTGCACCTAAGGTTACAGGTATGGGTTATTACAGCTAGTTCGGGCTCGTTCTGAATATATATGGGAGGTTATGGACTTGTGTATGATTTCGGAAATAGGAATGTGGTTCTAAGGTTTATGGGCTAGATTGGATTATGAAAGTGCAGTGACAAGGTGTAATTGGACCTATATGAGATAAGGTGACGGGGGATCACCCCCGGGTATACGCATGGTAAGGTTATTCAGCTATTGTTTGGCTTCAAGGATAACGCTGGGTATGCTCGAGGACGAGCGTTTGTTTAAGTTGAGGAGGATGTGACGACCTGACCCATTGTCTCATGAGTTACCGCTTCATTTTTCCCATTTTTAGCTTCTTTATGCTTCATTATCCATATCTCATGTGATTGAGTTGGTTGTGTTGATTTAGAAGGAAATGAGACACTTAGTCTCTTTAAGGAAAGCTTAGTTTGGAAAAGTCAACCGGATGTTGACTTATGAGTTAGAGGGCTCGGATATGATTTTCGGTGATTCGGTTAGCTTCGGGGGATGATTTGTGACTTAGGAGTGTGATAGGAATTGATTTTGGAGGTCCGGTGTAGAATTAGGCATGATTTGGCAAAGTTAGTATTTGGGCGAATTCCGGTTGATAGGTGAGATTTTGATCCGAGGGTCAAAATGGAATTTCGAGAGTTGCTGTAGCTTTGTTAGGCGATTTTGGATGTGTGTGCAAAATTTCAGGTCATTCGGAGGAGTTTTGGTCGGGTTTTTGATCAATTGCGTAATTCGGAAGTTTTAGAAGAACTTAGGCTTGAATCCGATGTAATTTGATGGTTTTGGTGTTGTTTGTGGTGTCTTGATAATTGGAGCAAGTTCGAATGATGTTTTAGGATGGTTTGACACTTTTGGTTGAGGTCCCGGGGGCCTCGGCGTGATTTCGGATGGCCATCGGGATGGATTTTGAACTTGTGCATTGCTGGTGTTTGCTGATACCTTGTATTTCCGCATCTGTGAAAAAGGGGCCGCAGATGCGGTTCCACAGATGCGAAGGGTTGGAGCACAGATGCGAGTGTTGGTCAGTTGGAGAATTTTTGCAGAAGCAGAAGGATTCCGCAGGTGCGGTCCATGCAGATGCGGCTATTGACCAAAGAAGTGGTCTGTGTGTGAGTAGGAGGTTCCGCAGGAGTGGATGTCTAACCGCATAAGCGGTGTCTGCAGAAGCAGTATTGGACCGAAGAAGCGGTCCTAGGCGAGACTGGGAGTTCCGCAAAAGCGGGAGGAAAACAGCAGAAGCGGTGACCGCAGAAGCAGTAAAAGTATCGTAGAAGTGGAAATGAAGTCTGGGCAGAAGGGTTTAAAATAACATTTTATCCGCGAACCCAAACCCATTTTCCAACATTCTTGAGCATTTTGGGAGATACTTGGGAACATTTGAAGAGGGATTCGAAGGAGATTGACTGAAGGTAAGTTTTTCCGAGTTAAAAACACGATTATATTGTGGAATTATCCTTGAAATTCTTGAGAATTTAGCTAAATTTGAAGAAACTATGGCTTGGGATTTTAAGATTTTAAATTGGAATTTGTGGGACCATTTGTGGTCCGAATTGAGAGTTTTTTGTATGTATAGACTCGTGGCGAGATAAGGAATCCGATGATGTTAATTTTCTAATTTTGCGAGAAGTGGCCCGGGGCTAGGGTTTTGCTAATTTCGAGATTTTTGCTATTTTTTGATTGTTTTCGATTGGGTATTGTCCCATTGGCGTATTGTGATATATTCGCTCTAATTTTTGGATAGATTCGACGTGCGTGGATGCCGAGATAAGGGGCAAGAGCGTCGCGAGCTAGAGATTTCGCCGGTTCGAGATGAGTAATGATTGCAAATTTCATCCTGAGGGTTTGAAATGCCGGATTTGCACATCATAGTGCTGTATTGAGGTGACTTGCACGCCGGATAGCGAGCGTGGGGTAGAGCACCATTGGGGATTGTAACTTCGTCCGTCCCGATTGATTAATTTACTACGTATTTGACTAAAATTACTTGTTATCATCATAATGTGGGGTGATTGCCATATTTGGGCTTCGTGCCAGCTATTTGAACCCTTCGGGGATTGTTGTTGATAATTCCTCACTGTTTTACTTATATATTTGAACTCAGTCATGTAGTTTCCATTTTTTTAAAACTTAGCCAAGTTATTATGCCTTAAATACTCGAAATGATATTACTAAAAATATTTTTGGGCTGAGTATCATGTTTTATTGTTGCCCGATTGGCTTATGTGATTTTATTGACTGAGTAAGGCCGAGGGCCTGTATTGTGAGGATACTTTTAGATCAGGCTACATGCCGCATCAGTGTTATACTGATATTGATATGAGGCCGAGGGCCTAGATTGATGCCACGAGATGGCTTGATATTGCTCTTGGGCCATAAGGCGCCCCTCCCGGAGTCTGCACACCCCCAGTGAGCGCCGTCAACGTTAAATGGAGCAGGTTGCACGCCACAGTGGTATGTGGATTGGGCTGCATGCTGCAACGGTACATGTACTGTTTGATGTGTTTTCCTTATTTCATTTGTGTGCCGTTATATGTTATTTGTGCTTCTTCTTGCAATATTCACCTAATGTTCTGGTATTATCTAATAACCGAGTGTGGTGCCCAAGAGGAGGACTTCTATGCTTATCTGCACTATTTGTTTTGCATTCATTTGCATAACTGTTGAAAAAGTCATTTTCAAAAGAGGTTTTAACTGAGCTAAGATATTTTTATAGGTTTTACAGCTTCACTGCTTTTTCTCAAAGAGCTTTTCACTGCTCCTATATGGCATGATGATTTGCTTTACGTGATTTCTTACTGCTCAGTTGTTATTTACCCTTATTACTCACTGAGTTGGAGTACTCACTTTACTCCCTGCACCTCGCATGCAGATGCAGGTATTTGTTCACTCGGTAGCGGGTTCTGGCTGATCACAGGCAAAGCTATGGGAGTAGCGAGGTGACTGCCTGCGATCGATGCACCATTTTTTTTCTCTCTTTTGGTTCATTTTTCCGGCCTTTTATATTTTAGGTGTCGTAGTTGTATTTATACTCTGATAGATGCTCGTGACTTGTGACACCCCGGTTTGGGCTGTGTTTGGGTTTTATTCTGCACTTATTAAAGAGATTTTTTGATAGACTGTGGTTATTTAAATATATTAAATATACTTATTAATGTTAACAATTCTAAAAAGATAAGTTGGGTTAGTTGGCTAGCCTCGTCTTCACGAGAGGCGCCATCACAGCCAGTGCGGGGTTTGGGTCATGACAGTATCTTGACCTGGCCTCGTCACTACTCTAACAAGGTTAGGCTTGACACTTAGTGGGTACCACCGTGGTGTACTCATGCTATGGTTCTGCACATTTTTGTGCAGAATTAGGTACTTCAGATTGTGTTGGTTTTGAAACGTATGCTTGGTGATGCTGGAGACTTCAAGGTACACCTGCTGGGCGTTCTCAGGCTCCGAAGTCACCTTCTATTGTATTTATTTTCATTGTTTCCTTTTATTTCGTAAAAGTGATGTATTCATTATGGATACTTACTCCTACAAACTCTTACGACTTATATTACCAGTTTTGGGATTTTAACTTTGTTTAAAGATTTCAATTTCGAAATTATTCGATGTTAGTTTATTATTACTGTTATTTCAGTTAATATTAGGCTTACCTAGTTTTAGAGACTAGGTGCCATCACAATTCCTTTAGAGGGATTTTAGGTCGTGACAAATATTCGTTCCAATAGTGGTTGAAAAATGAAAAGGTTCTCCCCTTTATATAGTAGGGAAATTTCAATCCTTGTACAAATCTATATGATTAAGGTAAAAATACTTTTCTTCTGGTAAATTATGATACACAGTTGATATCAGGCGAGATTCGTCCGGTAATATCCTATTGATAGCAGATATTTTGGCCCCTCGTTCGTTCTTTCTAACCGTCTTCCCTTAAGTCTCGATTCTTTGTTCTGCTCGAGCTTGATTCCTCTCATGCTTGGCCATTTCCAAATCTTGGTGTGTCATTTGTCCCCCCAGACTATGATTTGGGGAACCCTCGGCTTTACCCGAGCCTGCAATGAACCACATCGTCTCCTGTTTCTTCATCGAAAAATTGGGATAACTTCACCCCTACACAGGTAGCTTTATCCAGGTATAACTATACGTCCACTATCATTATGAAAAATTCACATCCAACGTGAGATAAATACGACCAAAAAAATTAGGTATTGTTATGATAAATGTCACATTATGGTAGATGTTTACTCTTCTTCCATGATCTTTATCTCAAATGTTTAATGACATATTCAATGACATATTCCATGACATATTTGCTTCACTTTTTATGCCTATATAAAGGCCTTGTAATAGATAGAAAAATACACACAATTGAAGAAGAAAATCTCTTCCTTCTCTTTATCTATATTTTTTGTTCATGTTTTACTAAATTGCTTTTATTTCTTGTTCATGTTTTACTAAATTGTTTATATTTTACTACACGTCATTAGCACGAATCTCTAACAAATTGTATATATATCTACAAAAAATTTCCTACATCCAGAAAAATTACAATTAGAAGCCATACATATCATCTCATGGTTACATGTAAAAAGAAACTACATATTGTAAGTAATGAAATTATAACGACCCAATCGGTCATTTTGAGATTTTGCACTTTGAACGTTGTTTCTCAGGCATGACTTGCCCCGTGTAATGTATTACGACTGATGTAGATCGTTGGTTTTGGTTTCAGGAAAATTTGGAATGAATTTGAAAGAACAGTCTCAGTTGAAAGCTGGGCCAAGAGTTGACTTATTTGAATATGAGCTCGGATCGCAATTTTTATGATTCGGTTAGCTTCTTTGGGTAATTTATGACTTTGGGGCACGACCGAAATGCATTTTGGATGTCCGTAGAGGGATTTGGCTTGAATTGGCAAAGTTAGTATTTTGGTGAATTCCGGTTGATAGGTGAGATTTTTATATAGAGGTCGGAAAGGAATTCTGAGAGTTGCAATAGCTTCGTTATGTCATTTGGGGTGTGTGTGCAAAATTTTAGGTTATTCGAACGTCATTTGGTCTGGTTTCTGATCGAAAGTGTATTTCGAATGTTTTTGGAAAGCTTAGGCTTGGATTCGATGATTTTTGAGTAATTTGGTGTTGCTAGGTGTTTTAATGATTGGAACAAGCTTGAATGATGTTATGGATCGTTTTGGTGCTTTTGGTTGAGGTCCGGGGGCCTCGGGTGAGTTTCGGATGGCCAATCGGACCATTTCCTTTGTTTCAAAGTTGCAGATTTTCAGTTCTTATGTTGCAGAGATTTTGGTCTTCGCGATCGCGGGGGTGGTGTCGCGATCATGTAGAAGAAATTTGGGAGGCAGGAAGGTTCCTCTCTGCGTTCGCGTTTGTGTGTCCTCGATCGCGGAGGAATGATTGGTTGCGCTACGCGTTCGCAAGGGGTCTCCCGCGTTCGCGTATAAGAATTTTGAGGCCCTGTGGTTTGGTTCTTCGCATTCGCATCAATGTGGTTGCGATCTCATAGCTCTGGGAATGTCGTCATCGCGTTTTCATGAACTTGGTTGCATTCGCATAGTGGTTTTTGAGGCCTTGGAATATTGCTCTTCTCGATCGCGAGCATTGGGTCGCGATCGCATAGAAGAAATGACTGGGACTCTAGTCATAAAGTTTTAAAACATTTCCTCTGCGAGTCTAAGTTATTTTTCGACCATTGTTGAGAGTTTTGAGAGCTCTTGGACGGGAATTGAAGAGGGATTTGAAGAGGACCGATTGGAGGAAAGATTTTTTATCTTAAAACTCGATTATATTGTGAAATCCATCTAGAAATTCATGGAAATTAAGCCTAAAATTAATGAACTAGGGCTTGAGATTTTGAAATCTGATTTAGGGATTAGAAAGGCCATTTGAGGTCGGATTTGAGAGCTTTTGGTATGTATGAACTCATGGCGAGATAAGGAACCCGTTGATGTAAAATTTTCTGAATATCGAGAAGTGGGCCCGGGGCTCGGATTTTGCCAATTTTGGGATTTCTAATATTTTTCGATTGTTTTCAATTGGGTATTGTTCCTTGGGTATATTGTGGCGTATTCGTTGTGGTTTTGGTCAGATTCGACATGCGAGGAGGTCGATTTGAGAGGCAAGGGCATAGCGGGCTAGAGATATCACCGGTTCTAGGTGAGTAATGATCGTAAATGATATTTAGAGGGTTTGAAACCCCGTATTTGCACATTGTAGTGCTATATTGAGGTGACTTGCACGCCGGATAGCGAGCGTGGGGTAGAGTACCGTTGGGGATTGTGGCTTAGTTCGTCCTGATTGATGAATTTACTGCGTATTTGACTTAAATTCATTTGTTATCATCATAATTTGGGCTGATTGCCATATTTGGGCTTCGTGCCAACTATTTGAACCCTTCGGGGATTGTTGTTTATATTTCCTCATTGTTTTAATTCTATACTTGAAATCAGTCATGTATTTTCCACTATTTTTTTAAGAGTTGGCCAAGTTTATTTTGCTTTAACACTTGAAATGATATTTCTAATAATATTTGGGTTGAGCATCATGTTTTACTGTTGCCCTAATGTCTTATGTGATTTTGACTGGGTAAGGCCGAGGACCTATATTGTAAGGATGCATTTGGATCGGGCTACACGCTGCAGCAGTGTTATACTGATGCTGATATGACGCGGAGGGCCTAGACTTGATGCCACGAGATGGCTTGATATTGCGCTTGGGACGTAAGGGGCTCCTCCCGGTGTCTGCACACCCCCAGTGAGCATCGTCGGCAATATATGGAGCGGGCTGCACGCCGAAGCGGTACCGGTACTATTTGATGTGTTTGCATTATCTAATTTGTCTGCTATTTTATGTTGTTTTGTGCTACTTCTTGCAATATAGACCTTATACTCTGGCATTCCTTGATAACTGTGTGTTGTGCCCGCGGGGCGGAAATTCTATGCTTATCTGCACTATTTGTTTTGCATTCGTTTGCTTAACCGCTGAAAAAGGACATTACAAAAGAGGCTTAAACTGAGTTAAGATGTTTTTTTTTCCTAAATATTTCATAGCTTCACTATTTTCTAAAAAAAGGGTTTACACTGCTTCTATATAGCATGGTGATTTTCCATACGTGATTTCTTACCGCTCAGTTGTTATTTACCTTTATTACTCACTGAGTTGGAGTACTCACTTTACACCCTGCACCTCGTGTGCAGATGCAGGTATCCATTCACCTGGTAGCAGGTTTTGGCTGATCATAGGCAGAGTTATATGAGTTAAGGAGGTGACTGCCGGCGTTAGCAGCACCATTTTCCTCTCTTTTGTTCTTTATTCCGGTTTTGTATACTTTAGACCTTGTAGTGGATTTACATTCTGATAGATGCTCATGATTTGTGACACCCCGATTAGGGCTGTGTTGGGTTGTATTTCCGTTAATTAATATTTTTTAAGTCATATTTAAGCTGTTTATTTATGTTTAACTATTTTTGAAAAAACAAATTGGGTTTAGTTATCTGGCCTTGTCCCTACGAGAGGCGCCATCACGACCGAATCCAGGTTTGGGTCGTGATAAGTTGGTATCAGAGCCTAGGTTACTAGGTCTCATGAGTCATTAGCAGGTTAAGTAGAGTCCCGCAGATCGGTACGGAGACATTTGTATTTATCCTCGAGAAGTTGCAGAACCTTTAGGAAAACTTCACATTCTTGAATTCTTATCATGCGTCCGTGATTCATCTTGAAAAGAAAGTTTTGAAATTCCTTCCACGCATTTGCATATGCGCATGAGCGCTCAGTATCAGATATTCTTTGATGGCTTGTGATTCCCTGATCGAGGGGCGAGATGTGATCTCTGTGAGTTTGATGTTTGGATAGTCTGGAGGACTTGAGGCTGGATCTTTGCCTGTGGCTTGAGCACCGAGTTGCTGATTGTGTGAACAAGTGTTTTGAACTTATATGTTCGGTATTGTCCCTATTAGCGGGAATGGCGGTTGGATAGATATGTGATGAGTATGTTAGTACTGCGAGATGTATCTATACGACTTGGTAATGACGAGGGGGTCTGTTGGATAATAGATGAACTATTAAGTGTTCGATTTCTATTGTGATTTGATGTGTAGCCGAGTTTTGGGTGCGTGAAGAATCGTTCTGTGTCTCCTAGTTAGGGAGTGAAGTGCATTTTATGTGGCGGTATGAGTTCAGACCCAGGAAGACTAAATGACTGTGTAATGTGTATGACGGTGGAAGGTATGCAAAAATGTTAGATTGAGGCGAAGCAGGTAGTGTGATCCTTATGTATATGTTTGAAGATCTCATGTGTAAGTGAAAAGTATGTGTTGAAATTTGAAATTTCAGGTCACTTAGGAGAGTAGGCTTAACTGTTGCGGGGATGAATGCGATATTTGTAAAAGATTTACAGTAATAGATGATCTGTATTTTCACAAACTTATAAATGATTTGAGTTTAATCTCACTACGGTATTGTGGCATCAATAGAATAAAAAGTGTTATGAGTTATTGAGTGTATCTTTATCTATGGCTTCGAGCCAAGTGGGGGAGTCTGCTGTGAGCAGTTGATAGCACGGTTAGGTGCTATGTTGGTTCCAATTTGAGGCGTGCGAGTTAATTATATATGGCTCGAGAAAAGGAAAATATTGGCAAAGGTTATATTATTCTTCATAGGGTATGAGAATCACGGAATGTCTAGAGTTGTTGTTGGTAAAGAATGCTCGGTGCATAGAGTAGGAAGTTGCTTGGTTGTATTGGGATGAGGATCTCATTTTGTGGTGTCGGAGTGCCAATGAGGCACGAGTGGTTCTGTTCTTTAGGTCAGGTAATTTACAGTTTGAATAAGAGTGAATGACTTTGGAGAATGGTTCTAATGTGTTCGAGATTCTACAGGGAACAATCAGGTATCTTAAGGTTGTGCATGTGGTTAGAGACTGTATTTTCATTGGAAGAGGTCAAGACTTGTGGTATTTTTATGTTAATTATGGGCTTCTATGTATCAGTATCAGGAAAGTAAAGGTAACAGATTTAGATTTGCAGGAAGCTCTTCCGAGTAAAGTATTCTGGAATGTGGTGTTTTTGGGAATATTCGAGAGAGTATTCCGTGGCTTGTGGGTCTTAGATAGTGTGGTCTAATGCTTGAGCCTCGTGTGGTAAGCCTGGGTTAAGGCATTGTGGTGCTACAGCAAGAGGGATTATCAAGTTGATGATGAGTTAGAAGGGAAATTAGATAGATGGAATATCTTGATAGTAGACCGAATCGGCAAGGTAAGGATATGATTAATTCTTTGTATGTGTTCGAGGTAAGGGCTAATGAGCCCTTACAAGTATTTTGCAGCAATGCACTTGGGTTTTGATGGCTTTCTTTGCTTGGTCAAGTTAGAAAGATTTAGTCCTGGCAGGTTTGATTTGTGCAAAAGGAATTCGGAGAGTTCTTGATGGTTTTACCGCGATTTGGATATGTATATTTTCTATAGGCATGTGGAGAAGTACTCACTTAACTCCCTGCACCGTGTGTGCAGATTCAGGTGTTCCGGAGACTTAGCTGAGCAGTCACTGTCTTCAGAGTGTTCTCAGAGTTGTCGAGGTAGCTGCCTGACGTTCGCATGACCCGACTTCTCCCTTTTATTCAGTTTTATTTCCGCATTCTAGACTTATATATTTTTGAATATTTGTTACTCCGTTGTTTAGAGGCTCTAGACTCGTGACCCCAGATTCTGTTGGGAGTGTTTCGTCAGATGTTCCGGTCTGTTACGTATTGTTTTTATTATTAAACATCGGTGGATTATTTTTAAACTGTAAAATTCCCTTAAATTGTCGAAAATGAGTTATCAGGTTGGGTTCGTGAGTGATAATTAGTCACGCTTGCCTAGCTATATGGTTGGGCGCCATCACGACCGGGTTTGGGCGCCATCACAACCGTGACCACGTCCCCTAGCGAGTTCCAAAGGTGGTCATCTGCCACGTCCGGTAGCACGGGTTCTCGCCATCAACGAGAGAATAGAATACAGAAATTTAGTTCTCGGACCAACAAACTCGCACGACAAGAATTTCAAGAAAGTGAAGTATTTCCTAAATGTTCTGTAGCCTCCCGAGGATAGATATGGACGTCTACGTACCGATCCGCGACACTATACTAACCGGCTCATGACTCATGAGGCCTAGTAACCGGGTTTGGGTCATGACAAATTGGGTCATATGAGGAGACAGTGTCCTCGGCTCCGTGGTTGACAGTCCCAGAAGAGGGATCAACCCTCATCTTCTGCTCCTGTTTCTTTAGCACCCACCTAGCCAGCTAGGAGTGGGGGCCAGGTATCCAGAGGTCACCCCAGGGGTGAATACCGAACTGGCGGTGGTCAGGCTTGATTCTATGCTCTTCCAGATAGGAGGGATGTCATTGCATCAGATGCCGTCATCATAGGTATTATTTCATTCTGCCACAGGGATGCTTCTGTCTTATTTGATCCCAGATCTACCTATTCCTATGTATATTCATCTTTTACTCATCATTTGGGTACGACCCATGGTTGTCTTGCCTTGCCTATGCATGTATCTACTCCGGTGGGCGATACTATTATTGTGGATCACGTATATCGATCTTGTCTTGTTACTGTTGGGGGTCTGGAGACCCGAGTTGATTAGTTATTATTGGGTATGGTAGACTTTGATGTAATTCTGGGTATGGATTGGCTATCTCCATACCATGCTATTCTGGACTGTCATGCCAAGACAGTTACGTTGGCTATTCGGGGTATTCCGTAGATTGAGTGGTGAGGTTCGACCGATTATGTTCCCAGCAGGGTGATTTCCTTCTTAAAGGCACAGCGGATGGTTGGGAAAGGATGTCTATCATATTTAGCATTTCTGTGAGATTTTGAAGCTGAGACTCCTAGTATTGATTCTGTACCCGTTCTGAGAGAGTTTCTAGATGTGTTTCCAGCAGACCTGTCGGGCACGCCGCCGGATAGAGACATTGATTTTGGTATTGATCTGGTGCCGGGCACTCAGCCCATATCTATTCCTCCCTATCGTATGGCACCAGCTGAGTTAAAGGAATTGAAGGAGCAGCTTCAGGAACTCCTAAAAAAGAGGTTCATTCGCCCGAGTGTGTCACCGTGGGGTGCACCGGTCTTATTTGTAAAGAAGAAGGATGGCACAATGAGAATGTGCATTGACTACAGATAGTTGAACAAGGTGACAGTGAAGAATAGGTACCCACTTCCTCGTATTGAGGATTTGTTTGATCAACTTCAGGGAGCAAATGTATTCTCTAAGATTGACCTCCGAAAATGCAATCACCAGCTGAAGATTAGGGCTTCAGACATTATGAAGACGGCTTTCAGGACGAGATATGGGCACTATGAGTTTCTTATTATGTCATTTGGGCTGACTAATGCCCCAGCCGCGTTCATGCATTTGATGAACAGTGTATTTCGGTCGTATCTGGATCATTTGTGATCTTGTTTATTGACGATATTCTGGTGTACTCGCGCAGCCAGGAGGAGCACGCACAACACTTGAGGGTGGTATTGCACAGATTGAGAGAGGAGAAGCTTTATGCAAAGTTCTCCAAATGTGAGTTCTGGCTTAGTTCCGTGGCTTTTCTAGGACACGTGTTGTCCACTGATGGTATTCAGGTTGACCCAAAGAAGATTGAGGCGGTGCAGAGTTTGCCCAGGCCGCCCTCAGCTACTGAGATTCGGAGTTTTCTCGGTTTGGCGGGTTATTACCGCAGGTTCGTTTAGGGTTTTTCATCTATTGCTTCGCCTTTGACGAAGTTGACCCAGAAGAATGCTCCATTTGTGTTGTTGGATGAGTGCGAGGAGAGCTTCCAGAAGCTCAAGTCAGCTTTGACCACAGCTCCGGTACTAGTATTGCCATCAGCTTCAGGTTCTTACACGGTGTATTGTGATGCTTCGAGAGTTGGGATCGGTTGTGTATTGATGCAGGAGGGTAGAGTTATTGCTTATGCTTCTCGTCAGTTAAAGCCCCATGAGAAGAACTACCCTGTTCATTACTTAGAGTTGGCTGCTATAGTTCATGCCTTAAATATTTGGAGGCACTATCTATATGGCGTATCTTGTGAGGTGTTCACTGACCATCATAGTCTTCAGCACTTGTTTAAGCAGAAGGATCTTAATTTAAGGCAACAGAGATGGCTTGAGTTACTCAAGGACTATGATATCACCATTTTATATCATCTGGGGAAGGCCAATGTAGTGGCCGATGCTTTGAGCCGAAAGGCGGTGACTATGGGTAGTTTGGCGTACATTCCAGTTGGGGAGAGACCCTTTGCAGTTGATGTTCAGGCCTTAGCCAATCGGATGGTGATGTTAGATATTTCTGAGCCTAGTCGGGTGTTGGCTTGTGTGGTATCTCGGTCTTCCTTGTATGATCGCATTAGAGAGCGTCAGTATGATGATCCACATTTGCTTGTCCTTAAGGACAGAGTTCAGCATGATGATGCCAGGGATGTGACTATTGATAGTGATGGTGTGTTGAGAATGCAAGGCTAGATTTGCATGCCCAATGTGGACGGGCTTCGGGAGTTGATATTGGAGGAGGCCCATAGCTCGCGGTATTCTATTCATCCAGGTGCCGCGAAGATGTATCAGGATTTGAGGCAGCATTACTGGTGGAGAAGAATGAAGAAGGATACTGTGAGTCATGTAGCTCGTGCCTCAACTGTCAGTAGGTCAAGTATGAGCACCAGAGGCCCGATGGTATGTTTTAGCGCATGGATATTCCCGAATGGAAATAGGAGGGGGTTACTATGGACTTCGTGAGTGGTCTCCCTCGGACAGCAAGGAATTTTGATTCAGTTTGGATGATTGTGGATCGGCTGACCAAGTCCGCGCACTTCATTCCGGTATGTACAACCTATTCTTCGGAGCGGTTAGCGGAGATTTTTATCCGGGAGATTGTACAGTTGCATGGGGTCCCAGTTTCTATTATATCAGATAGGGGTACTCAGTTTACCTCTCAGTTCTGGAGGACTTTTCAGCGAGAGTTGAGTTCACAGGTAAAGTTGAGCACAGCGTTTCATCCTCAGACGAACGGGCAGTCCGAGCGTACCATTCAGATATTGGAGGACATATTGCATGCCTGTGTTATTGACTTTGGAGGTTCTTGGGCTGATTACTTGCCTCTTGCAGAGTTTGCTTACAACAGCATCCATCAGTCCAGCATTCAGATGGCACCGTATGAGGCCTTATATAGGAGACGGTGTAGATCTCCAGTTGGTTGGTTTGAGCCCGACGAGGCTAGGTTGTTTGGGACAGAGTTGGTCCAGGATGCCTTAGATAAGGTAAAGGTGATTCAGGAGAGACTTCGCACAACCCAGTCGCGTCAGAAGAGTTATGCAGACCAGAAGGTCCGAGATGTATCTTATTCGGTGGGCGAGAAGGTCTTGTTGAATGTTTCGCCTATGAAAGGCGTTATAAGGTTTGAAATGAAAGGGAAGTTGAGTCCACGGTTTATTGGACCTTTTGAGATACTTAGGAGGATTGGGGAGGTGGCCTATATGCTTGCTTTGCCACCCAGGTTGTCGGGAGTTCACCCAGTGTTCCATGTTTCTATGCTCCGGAAGTATGTTGGGGACCTGTCTCATGTGTTAGACTTCAGCACGATCCAGTTGGATGAGGACTTAACCTACGATGTGGAGTCGGTGGCTATCTTGGGTCGTCAGGTTCGAAAGTTGAGATCAAAGGACATAGCATCGGTGAAGGTGCAGTGGAGAGGTCGGCCCGTGGAGAAGGCCACCTAGGAGACCGAGCAGGAGATGCGGAGTAGATATCCTCACTTATTTGAGAATCCAGGTATGTTTCTTGACCCGCTCGAGGACGAGCGTTTGTTTTAGTTGGGGAGGATGTGACGACCCGGCCCGTCATCACGTGAGTTACCGCTCTGTTTCCCTCATATTATGCTTCACTATGTTTCAATATTAGTAATTGAATTAATCGGGTAGGATTGGATTGGTTTTAGTTGGAAATGAGACACTTAGTCTCTTAAAGGGAAACTTGTTTTGGAAAAGTCAACTGGAAGTTGACTATTTAGTTAGAGGGATTGGATGGGAATTCTTATGACTCCGTTAGCTTCGGGGGATGATTTTTGACTTAGGAGTCAAATCGGAATTGAATTTGGAGGTCCGGTGTAGAATTAGGCTTGATTTGGCTAAGTTTGAATTTTAGCAAATTCCGGTGGGTAGGTGAGATTTTGATCCGAGGGTCGGAATGGAATTCCGAGAGTTGCAGTAGCTTCATTAGGTGATTTTGGATATGTCTGCAAGTTTTCAGGTCATTCGGACATCGTTTCCTCGGATTTTTGATTGAATGCGCATTTCAAAAGTTTTGATGAAAACTAGGCTTGAATCTGATGTATTTATTGGTTTTAGCATTGTTTGTCATGTGTTGAGGATTGGAACAAATTTGAATAAGGTTATAGGATGTGTTGGTGCTTTTGGTTGAGGCCCCGGGGGCCTCGGTGTGATTTCGAGTGGTTAAACGGGAATTTTGGAGGTATGTTGCAGGTCTGAAACTTCTGCCATCTATTGTTTCCGCATCTGCGGAAAAGGAGCCGCAGAAGTAGTTGCAAAGATGCGGTGGGATGGCCGCTTAAGCAGTCAGGCTTGTCCTAGGGCAATTCCGCATAAGCAGACTGGGGGGTCGCTTCAGCGGGTCCGCATAAGCGGATAATACACCGCAGAAGCGATCGATGGAGGACCGCAAAAGCGGATGCTGAGTCGCATAAGCGGTCCCACGAATTTTAAATAATACAGCATAAGCGGTCCATTTGTCGCATAAGCGGTACCGCAGGTGCGGCTAAAGGACCGCAGAAGCGGAAATCGGGCCTGTGTTTAATGAACAGTGTTCGCGAATTTTAGAAGTTAAGAAAATATTTAGGACTTCGACTAGGGTTGTTCTTGGGCGATTTTGAGGAGAAATCAAAGGAGCTTCATCAGGTAAGAACTATTAGCCTCGAAATATGTTATTTTGGTATAAAAACATTGATTAATCACTGAAATTTAAGGAATCAAAGGGTAAAAATGGATGTTAGGGCTTGAAAACTCAAGAGAGTTTAAATGTGAGTTTGGAGGGGCAAACGAACTCCGATTTTTGTAAATTTGATATGTGTAGACTCGTGGAAAGACAATGAATCCAGTGATGTAAATTTCATAATTTTTTGAGAAGTGGGCCCCTGGCTCGGGTTTTGCCAACTTTGTAATTTTTAGTATTTTTCGAGTAATTTCGGTTGGGTTATGTTTCTTTAGCATATAGTAATGTATTCGTTATGGTTTTGACTAGATTTGACGCACGAGGAGGTCGATTCAAGAGGAAAGGGCTTTATGGACTAGTCTACGGCCGACTTGAGGTAAGTAATAGATGTAGATGATGACCTGAGGGTTTGAAACCCTGGTATCTCACATTGTGACGCTGTATTGAGGCGAGACACGTACTCTATGGCGAGTACGGGGTCGTTTGTGGATGGGACTATAGCTTAGTCTGTCCAAGTGATGTCTATACTGTGTTATTGACTAGAAATTGGCTGGTAAACATCATCCTACTTGGATTGTTATGAACATATTTGGGCTGCGTGCCAACTATTTGGATCCCTTAGGTATTATTATCACTGTTGCCATGAAATTGAGCATATTTCCATGATATCAGCCCTGAGTTAAGTACTGCCTAGAAATGATTAGCAATCTTCTAAGGTNCTCCGGAGTCTGAACCCCTACAGTGAGCGCGGGTACCCAATGGATCGGGCTGTACGCCGCAGCGGTCATGTGCATTGCATTGCATTCATGCATTGATATCTATTTGTCTATCTGTCGTTAATTATTGTTGTTTTATCGTTTAATGTGCTAAGTGGTTAGTTTTAGCTTTACATAGTGGTATTTCGAGATTTCTAACTTTCAGTCATTATATATGTCTATTACCACTGAGTTGGAGTACTCACTTTACTCCCTGCACCATGTGAGCAAATTCAGGTGTTCCGGAGACTTAGTTGAGCAGTCATTGTCTTCAGAGTGTTGTCAGAGTTGTCGAGGTAGCTGCTTGACGTTCGCAGGACCCGACTTCTCCCTTTTATTCAGTTTTATTTCTGCATTCTAGACTTATATATTTTCAAATATTTGTTACTCCATTGTTTAGAGGATCTAGACTCGTGACCCCAGATTCTGTTGGGAGTGTTTCGTCAGATGTTCCGGTCTGTTACGTATTGTTTTTATTATTAAACATCGGTGAATTATTTTTAAACTATTAAATTCCCTTAAATTGTCGGAAATGAATTATCAGGTTGGGTTCGTGAGTGATAATTGGTCAGGCTTGCCTAGCTATATGGTTGGGCGCCATCACGACCGGGTTTGGGTCGTGACAAGTTGGTATCAGAGTTTCTAAACAATTTGTAATAGACGGGAACATCTGACGAAACACTCCCAACAGAATCTGGGGTCATGAGTCTAGAGCCTCTAAACAATGGAGTAACAAATATTTGAAAATATATAAGTCTAGAATGCGGAAATAAAACTGAATAAAAGGGAGAAGTCGGGTCCTGCGAACGCCAGGCAACTACCTCGACAACTTTGACAACACTCTGAAGACGGTGACTGCTCAGCTAAGTCTCCGGAATACCTGAATCTGCACACATGGTGCAGGGAGTAAAGTGAGTACTTCCAACTCAGTGGTAATAGACATATATAATGACTGAAAGTAAGAAATCCCGAAATACCACAATGCAAAGCTGAAACTAACCACTTAGCACATTAAACGATGAAACAATAATAATTAACGATAGATAGACAAATAGATATCAATGCATAAATGCATTGCAATGCACATGACCGCTTCGGCGTACAGCCCGATCCATTTGGGTACTCACGCTCACTGTGGCGTTCAGACTCCGAAGGGGCTCCTACAGCCCAAGCGTAATATCATCGTAACATTCACTGCGGCGTACAGCCCGATCCACAATCAATCCAATTATATGCATGCAAGCCACACGGGCTCAGTCAAACTTACCAATTTCAGTTCTTATTATAAAATTATAAATTAAGTGGTTAAAACCTTAGAATTTACTAGCCATTTCAAGACAGTGTATAACTCGGGACTGATATCATGAAAACATGCTAAACATCATGGAAATAGTGATAATAATCCCTACGGGATCAAAATAATCGGCATACTGCCCAAATATAACCATAACCATCCAAGTAGGAGGTTTGTCAACTAATTTCTAGCCAATAACACAGTACGAACATCATTCGGTAGGACTAAGCCATAGTCCCCAATCACAATCGACCCCGCACTC